>VDFB02157748.1:0-40671 GCA_007258455.2 Sequoia sempervirens | reverse complement strand
GGTCCTCGGCTATGATCTGTTTTGGCAACTTCGCACGAGATGGCTTAGGAGTGCTCATCCAGTGGGTGTTAATTGTGTCCATGCACCTCTCGAATGTGGAAGCATACATCCGCTCAGCCCGCTCTTTGGACTTGTAAATCATGTTCCTGTGCACCGGGATCCCGAAAGCTTCACCAATGGCTGCCGGAGTGAGATTGGCAAACACTTGGCCATCTGGTGTCGTGATCGACCGGTGTTCCTTCTCGTAGCAATTGGCACACTCCATTATCAGCTCCGAACATTGAATAGCTGGCGGAAAACCGGCAGCTGCATATAATCCACTTCGGACGATGTTGTGCGAAGTGACCGAAGCCCGATGACTTCCAATTCCAAACAGCCTGTTCTTGAAGGTCTCCAGGTTGACAGAGCCCAGGTTAGTGTCTGTCAACTTGCCCAGCTTTGAAATAAACTTTGACTCTGGCATGAACGTTTTGCTCAGCTTCTTGATCACAGCTTGTCTGGAGGCACCATTGTCCTTTCCGGTTGTCCTCGCTTCAGCCATCTGCAAACAACAAACATTCATCAGCAATTAAATTTAATAAAATAAGGCATTGTATAGGGGCTGCATTCGAATTCTAGAAGCTGCAATAACTTTCGTGTTTGCAAACCTCAGCTTCTTCTCTTGAATAAGTTCGAATTCCAATACTTAGAACAGATTTCTAAGTAGACTTTGATGACTTTACTTCACAATCAGTAATCAGCAATTTCAACCTCTATGACTTCGTATCAGCAATCAGCAAACTAGCAAGTTCGTACTTTTAAAACTCTCAACCACTTCCTTGCTTCAAGGCGTCTTTCTAAACTGGCAACTTCGACCGACTTAACAAATCAGACTTCAGCCTCAATACTAGCAAAGCCGTACCTTTCACAAGCAACCTCAATCTTCAGCAAATACTCCTTTAATCAGCAATGGCGTACCTCTTCTACTTCAGCAATGGCGCTTAGCTTCAGCAACAAATTAAATTGGCAAAGTCGTACCTCTCAAGCTTTTAACAATTTGATTAACTTCCAAGTGCGCCTCTTCAGCAAACTCAACTTCTCAGCAAAATTCAAACTCTTTCAAACTTCAGCAACTCACTGCAATGCTTCACTCTCAGAGCAAGTTCGACTTCCAGCTGTGAAAACAAGTGAAAAACTTGCTCATTTTATAGCTAAAATTCGAATTCTAGAAGAAGTTAATTTTAGCCAGTGCCATTAAACTCCACTACTCCACTTCACGAATTTGAATTTTCCCTCTCTGGTGTTTCTGACACTTGTCTCCAGTCGTCGGGAATATTATTCTTCTAGAAACTTGACTTTGACTGGCATTTTGGATTTTGCTTTCGAAAATTTAATTTAAATTCATCATTTTTTTACTCACCAGCCGGAGCTCTGTTACTGGAATTCGAATTTAAATTCTTTTCTGCTCTGGAAAATTCATCTTCGAAGGATTCAAACAAAATTATCTAGGCAATTCCTCTTGGACTCATCATTCGAAGAAAATTCATCTTGAAAGCACATTTTATTCATTTTTGCCTTAGAAAATTTAAAATTCTCCCTTAGGAAAATTCACAATTTGAGCACTGATTAAATTCCTCACTGAAAAAGTGTCGGCGAAGTTTGAAAGACTTGGAAGTCCATTCATCATTGCAAATGTTCAGTACCCAGAAGCAAATTTTCTTTAGAACGCCTCGAATCCATGGGTACCCAACGAACGGGTTCATTTAATTTTTTCAATTTTGAACCTTAGAAAAATATTATTTTCATCATTTAAATTTGTTCTTCGCCCGTGATCACTCTGTGTTGCTCTGACTTCTTGAAAAATTTGAATCGTCTTGCATTTCTGACTCCATCACTGAGAAAAGTTGCTCTTGTCTCACGGAGAAATTTCACCACTCTGATCTCAAGGCGTATTTTCCAAGGGAAAATAATTTGCCTTAGAAAATATTTTTAAATCATCTAGCACTTTGAGAAGTTTCCCTTAGAAAATTTTGAATCATCTGCCAGTGGAGAGGAATTTTTTTTATCAACTTCATTTGGAAGAATTTACTCATTCTCGGCACGCCTTATTTCTCACTTCATACTTCACACTTGAAAGGCAATTTTATTAAAATTTCTAACGCCTTAGAGAATTTAAATTTCACATGTCTTATGAATTTCTCTAACACTTCACCACCTTAGGCGTATCACACTTGAAGAAAATCACGCCTTGAAATATTTCAACGCCTTAGGAAATATTTCTAACACCTTATAACTCCCTTCAACATAGGCGCATACTTATCATTTTACTCTCAACACCTTGAAATATTTCAACGCCTATAGGCTTTAGGCGCCTAGCACACATATGAGGGAAAATCACGCCACACATACCTTTACCACCTCACACGTCCTTGGAAAATCCTCTAACACCTTGAGCGCCTAACACTTACCATCTTTCACCATGCTTTGGTAATATTCTTCACCTTAATTACCACCTTTAATTACTTTTCACATCCAAACATGGGCGCATTTCCATGTAGGAGGAGGACAAACTTGCCACCACGTCCCCTGTGACCTTTCAACTTCCCGTTTTCGTCTTGACATGCACAAGTTTGGGCGCATTTTGCCTATGGAGGAGGACGAGATCTTTGACTTCTTGACTTTTCTTTCCCCTTGGGCGCATTTTGATGTGTCTAATGGATGAACGCCTTCAGGTGACTCTTCGCCTTCCAAACTTTGTCCTCACATGCATGCACTTGGGCGCATTTTGCCCCTTGAGGAGGATAAGAAACGTTGACCTGTTTGACCCCTTGCAACCTTGGGCGCATTTCCATGTATGAGGAGGATTAACACGTTTGACTTTGCTTTGACTTACTTGTGTTTTGGGCGCATTTCACCCCTGCTACAGGATGGGCGCATTTAGGAGGGGGTGGCGGATTTCCTCATGCCTTAGAAAAATTCTCAACTTTTCTCTTTCAAGTTGGGCGCATTTTGGCCTAGCAGCAGGATGAAAACCTTTGACTTTCTTTGACTTTCTGGTGCCTTGGGCGCATTTCACCCCCTGTGCAAGATAAACATCATACTTAGAAATTTTTATGCCTCTTCAGCTGAGATGGGCGCATTTTGCCAGGCCTGCTGGATGAAGTTCCAGACTTAGGCAAATTTTCATCATCCTTCGCCAGTATCGTGCCCTGCTATTTATAGTAAGTCTTCTCAATTTTGCACTTCTGGAGCTCAGATCAACTTGAAATTTCAAACATAGCTTCTTCATAACCCTATCAACCTGTCGACACTGCCACTTTTAGTCACCCTGCTATTTATAGCCTGTTTCTAAAGGCGGCTTACTATAAATAGTAAGCTCATGTTTCTGATAGCTCCCAAGCTCCGATCAAGTTGAAATTTGAATGAGGCGATCCTCACCACGTGACCTGTTGGCTGACACTGATGCATGCAATGATTTACTATTTTTAGCATGTTTCCAATTTGACTTACTATAAATAGTAAGTGCTCCATTTGACTTGAAATTTCTGACCAAATAGCTTGAAGGACGATCCTTGATGGTTTACACGTTTGAAAGATTTGACTTTGATGCCTATTTTTAGGCTCAATTTGAAACCTAATTTGCATTGCATGCGTATCAAAGATCTCCGGATTTGTCTCTGTTTTAAGCGGCATTGCGTCGGCTCGTGATCTGAGCTGGCGGGAAGCTGCTTGGAACACACACGCTAAAAATAGCAGAGTTCCTTCTTGGTGAGAATCCTCGTTGCATGTCACACCATCGCTTGAAGCTCTCTCGGAAAACCATCGAGGAATCACGGAGCATGCAAAAGAAACCTCGACATGCAAACCCTAAAATAGCCTCGAATTTGAATCTGAAGAGTGGTCATCTCGACTTGCATGTTATACCATCGCGAGGTTCGAAAACCCGGAAGGAATATCCGGACATCACAGAAAAATCCTGCATCCCCGGACCACGAGAATAGTCTTAGGAAGCGGGGCTGCTAAAATAGTAAGGATTATCTGTTTTTAGAAACTCAAATTTGGCATGTAAGCAATCCTGATATACTCTGAATCACGGTGTGTCCGAATCGAAATAGTACGACAAATTACCCACGGAACTCACGCACTAAAATAGTAAGTATAAAGTCGATGAAACTTAGGCTGACTTCTTCGGATTAATGCAGTGGCAAACAATATTAAGTTCAATTTTCAGTACCTCCCTTTACTTGCCCACTGAATTGGTGAAAAGATGAAACCCTAATTTAGACTTGGCCAATATTTAGCGTTTTAAAGCTCAATGGCGGACACAACCCAGAAGAGCGGACATCGGGAAAGGCGAGCGGAGAGAAGAGCCAAGCCAAAAGACAGCGAACAAAATTTAGGGGGTCCCCATCTTGAATGGGGCGATGTGTGAAAAGGTCACAACACTTCTTTGTACTGCTTTCTTCTGTTGATTAATAAAGTTTTTACCCCCTTTTTATAAAAAAAAGGTGATTTTATAATATCTTATTTTATATTCCTGCTCAGAAAGTGACCCGCTTAATAAATATTCCATTGACATAAAATAAAGTCACTTTATTAAAATAACCAAGGTTCAGCATTTAATTAATTAAATGTAAATAATCCCAAGAAGCGCAGGACTATTTAAAATTTAATTAATTAATTATTTTTATGACCTTTTTAAATAATTAAAATTATTCATCTTTTAATTTATTATTTTTTTGACAACTTAATTTTAATTATTTAATTATTTTCTAAGGTCAACTAGAAAGGGACATTACACAAATCATATCCATATGAGGACAAAGAGCTGAGCAACAGTACCCAATAACATAGTTGTCGCCAATAAGGATCCATTCCCAATTCTTTTCGCTTATTCAATTGTTGTGGAGGTAACAAGTCATATCATATTCCTTCTTAGATGGCTTCTTGGAATATAATTAGATTAGCATGGTTAAGGAGGATAAATGCAAGACAACTTTTGTGGTAGAGAATAGTATTTATGCACAAAACCATGTGTGCTTCATTTTCCGCAACACACTCGTAACCATATAGAAGATTATATTGCACATGAAAATCTTTGTGGTAGAGAATGGTATTTATGCATATAATCAAGTGTGCTTTGTTCTTTGCAATGTATAGAAAATTATATTACACATCTATGAGAAAACAACATTGGGAAATTTCAAAGTGCTTTTAGATGATAGGGTTATTTGTGGCAAGAAAGATTATCACTTGCAAGCCTTAGAGGAATGCATAAATCTAAGTGCACTAAGCACAATATATTTGTATATATGTTTTGTAAATGCATAAACTTGTGTCAGCTGGCCAAGGTAGCCATGAGTTCCAACTACCAGTTCTCTTGAATCATCATATATGATTGACACATACATCTCATTATATAATAATATTCTAGTTTTTCATTTGATAAGCAGTACTCAAGATAGATTCCAAAAAAAGCTGTCATTTAGATGGATGTACCAAGAGATAGGTGTGGTGAAGTTATTCTCTTGATGCTTTAGGATACTATTGTAGATTCACTAAGAATCAAACACAAGAATCTTAACCCCTAGACATAATGACAAGGAAAGTTATCCATTTTGTCTGGATGGAAGAATACCAAATGTTGTTGAGAGATGAGGGCATTACCTCAAGGTTGGTAAGGGTGAATTTTCTTGCTGAACCTGATTAAAAAGCTTAATGTGGATGGAAGACTCAAATCATGCCATAGGAAGTACTCTAGCACAAGAAGTTATTATACACTACATCTTAGATACTTTGCAAAGTTGGTTATTTTATAAAGTGTAAGCAAACTATACCATCATTGGATGTGAAGCATTTGGGATGGTATATTCAGTATATAATCCAAGGCACTATTTATTAGATTTTTTAATTTATTTCTTGCATGCTAATGATCAGGCATTGCTTTATTCAGTGAATTAACCAGTTATATATAGACAAGTTTTACTGATTTATTTTCCTTCAAGACCTTAAATTTAATATTGTTCTGTGGTCAAAGAATCAACTTGTAATAGCTGATCAACTTTCAAGGATTAAATAATATGAATATGCAAACTATTGAAGCACAAGAGCAATTGCTTTTGCGACAGCATTTTCAAAAGAAAGTATTTTGAAGTTCTGCAAAGCCTTTCAAATGATGGATATTATGCACCTAGATAGTGGGCCAATTGTAGCCTGCCTTAGGTTCTAAATAACCAACAATTAAATGCACTTAGGTAATAGAATTTAACCATAACAGGCTGACTTGAACAAGGAGTATTTGAGATTAAACGGATACTATCTAGGGAAACATGCAGTTGTGAAAGTTAGGCTCTGATTTGGAGGCTAGATAGGCACATTAGAAAGCTAATCAACCACTCATGTTAACATTTATAAATACTCCATCTGATTCTCCTAAGCTTCCAACTTACATATCTACTATGTAACCTGTCATTGTTTCTGTCTTATGCAGGCAGATTAGTTCTGATTAGAAACTGTTAAACTACTATTAGCATCCATTATGTTGATTTATTGCCATTTAAGGACAGGGGAAATGGAGGAGCCTTAGAGGAACAAGGGTTGCATAGATGGTTTCCTCTTCACATCCTAAGGCTTTGTCACGCTGAAGATCAGTAAGTATGTTCTACTGTGATCTTTGTCTTGGTAAATTTCATGGCATTATGCATACACAAGATATACGTGCTTGTGATAGCTGAATGATGTACAATGTCTCTAAGTTTTTTTTTTCCTGAGCCTTAAAGATTCGTTCTAGGATGACGATTAAGGATTTGGTAATTTATGAGTGCATGGAACAAAAAATGTTAGGTCTAACTCAGAATAGGTAAACAAAAATGAAGTCCAAATGGCAGCGACCATATAGGTTGTAGTCCCATGGGAGGTTTGGTGATGTTGATATTCCTTTTCCTATTCATGGGTATCACTAAGAATCTGACCACTTTTCCATCTGATGCTTCACTCATTTTACATAATAATTTCTTATGTTCATGCATGCATGGAGATAGAGAAGAGGTCCTCCTACAATGGGTGTTTATCTTTTTGTTGAATATGTGTTGAGTCATAGACCAAGTAATTTCATTTTACAGCAATATCTACACTATGTCATTTATTTTTGGCCAAGACCACTAAGGAGATTAGCATTAAAACTGAATGTGGTATTGCAAAAGGAAAATCTCACTGCTGTGAAGTTTATCTTCATGCATTGCAATTCTTCACAAAGCAAAGAACACTTGATGTTTCTATTTTCTTGCCAAGGAATTTTGACTTTCTTGCTGTGATAATCCAGGAGCTACACTGGCATAAACACTACAATAAGAATCAAGACAACCATCAATATTCTAAAGCACATCTGGTTTATTGAAGGAGAGATATTTCCAGGGAATTATTCATATATCATATGTAAAAATACAACTTAATAATTTTCAGTGGAAAGAACAGGTCCTACATTTGATCTACAATGACATATATGATTATAATAATGAGGCCATTCTTGTTGCATCAGCATTTTAGAGATGAATTGTAATATCAATGATAACTTGTTTTCAATAGGCAAGATCAAAATAGACTGTCTGCCAGGCTGAAGCCTCAGGATGACAGGTAATTAAACTTAGTGGTTTTGCTTTAACATGTAGAAAGAAAAAGAAAATTTTAAGCAGTAAGCTCTTAGAAAGAAAGAAAGAATAAATTATGTCAATGTCCATGAATGACCAAAAATAGGTCAAAGGATCTGGAACATACATCTGTAAAGAAACTTGTAAACAATGTAGAAATAGTCTAATTTGAACTTTATAGATAGAACAATACATGTTTTTGCCTCCCCACCAGCTGTAGATGAAACAACGCCAAGACTTGTAATTGACACAGTCAAACCGCCATATACAATACTTTTCAGTAAATCCCAAAATTGTTGGTCTTCTGTACAATTCAGAATCAAGATCAAATGTCAAACTAACAGTCAATTAAGTTCTACTTAAGAGAACTACATTGTTATTAATTATTTAACTCTTCTTTTATATGGCGAGAGAAATCTCAAGTTAAAATATATGGCCAGTATTGCAGGTGGATGATGATAACGATTTGACATTTAACACTATATGGCCATACAAACAAGTTCTAAACAAATAAATAATACTACAGTAGCTCCATTTTTTTATTTTTTCCATATACAGAAGTGTAAATGTAAGCAAATCTTCAATCAAATTGGGAGACTAAGGGACTTATGAAAATTCTAAGTGTAAGAATACTACTCAAACTTCTATGTTCATATTTTCAATTTCCAGATTTGAATTTCTTATTTTGAATGTGCTGATTGCAGAACATTATTTGATTTCTATGTTTGCATATCAAAGAAGGATCCACCATAAATAAGAGAGGAGACCTGCCCCTAAGAGGCACGTCTCATGAGAGGACGCGTCTCCACAAGTGGAGACACGTCCATTCATGGGACGTGTCCCTTAGGGCATGGCTTATGATAAAGTCATTTATCATTGTTTAGTATAACTCATATATACCCTTCTACAAGGTGGCGGATGAGTAAGTAAATTCCGATTAATGAAATGCAGAATATAACATCATATATATAATTCGAATTTTATATGTATGCTCATAAATTCGATTAAATGTTTTTCTAGAAATATTTCAATATAAATGATAAACTTTGATCAAGTATGAATGACGATGATGCTTACAGCAATCGTCATTCATATCTGACCGAAGCTATCATTCATTAACACTCCCTCTTAGCTAGGGAAGATATTTCAAATCAAATAAGTAGAGATATCACCTTAACACGTGATATCTAAGACATGGTATGATTTCTCAATATTGTCAAGTCACATGACATTCTTCATAACATATCTTTATTATGGTATGTGCACTGACATCAAGTCACATGATGTCTACCATAATTCATGGCATATCCACGGATATAAATATCCACCATGATTATCTCTTAAGGATCACAATGATCTACAAATGATATCAAGTCCCATGATATCAATCAAAGTGTCCAAGAGATACTATCATGACATGTCCACAGATATCAAGTCACATGATATCTATCATGATAGTTTATCATTGTAGAGTCGTCACTTTACAATGTCAAATACAAGTGCTCATTATTAGAAAGATCGTCACCTTTCAATAATGTACACAGGGGAGTAGGCCCATAAAGTCATGGAGTCACACACATGACAAAAGAGTTTACACATTAAACATCTTTATATATTAGTACAATTTATAAACAATTTGTATTTCAAACATAAATAACAAATTACATTTCAACCATACCAAGTTTCTTCCTAAAGTGCTCTACCTAGATTCGAGAGAGGCTTGGTGAGAATGTCTGCAGTTTGATCATTTGTACTAATATACTCCA
The DNA here is from genome assembly GCA_007258455.2 of Sequoia sempervirens. Classification (NCBI taxonomy): domain Eukaryota; kingdom Viridiplantae; phylum Streptophyta; class Pinopsida; order Cupressales; family Cupressaceae; genus Sequoia; species Sequoia sempervirens. The sequence continues at coordinate 31,280 of VDFB02157748.1, read as the reverse complement.
ATTGAATCACTTTCCTTTCCACCATATCTCTTACATAATGATAGGGGATCTCAATATGCTTAGATCAAAGAGTCCCACAAGCAATTTACGAAGCCAAACTGCTTCTCTTGCTCCCATTGAGGCTGCATGATCCTCTGCTTCTTTGATCATTTTCCTGGCCCAAAGTGGTCTTTTTCTGCCGTTGTCATTTGTATTCTCATTTGAAGTAGAAGGAAGTTCATGTGGCATTTCATCAGGATGCTCCCTCTGAATCTCAGGAGCAGGTTCCATTTCAGGTACTCTAGGGGAATAGGTTTCTGTCTCACTAGAACTTCTTGCCCTCTTGAATGCAATGTCTTCTTCAAAGATGACATCTCTGCTCAATTCAATTTGTTTCTGCTCGGGTATGAATATCCTGTAGGCTTTGGAGGTTTCACTATAACCCACAAATACTCCCTTCTTTCCAGAAGGTTCTAGTTTGAATCTCTTCTCTTTGGGCACATGTATATAGACAAGACAACCAAAAATCCTAAAAAGACTAATGTCAGGTTTTATGCCGGTAAAGGCTTCTTCAGGAGTTTTGTTATCAAGATGAGAAAGAGGACATCTATTTTGGATATAGACAGCAGTCCTAGAGGCTTCTGCCCAGAAAGAAGTTTCAATGTTTTGGTCAAGCAACATTGCCTTAGCAGCTTCTACAATGGTTCTATTTCTCTTTCAGCAACCCCATTTTGTTGAGGGTTGTAGGCAACTGTTAACTCCCTCTTAATTCCAACACTCATGCAGAATTCCTTAAAAATCTCAGAGGTGTATTCTTTCCCATTGTCTGTCCTTAAGGTTTTTATTTTCTTTCCAGAGAAGTTTTCAGTAAGGGCTTTGAACTCTTTGAACCTTTTAAGGATTTCTATTGACTCTTTACACTTAAGGAAATAGATCCAAGTTTTCCTAGAGAAGTCATCTACAAATATGACATAGTATAGAAATCCTGCTTTAGAAGGTACAAACATGGGTCCACATAAATCAGAGTGAACCAGTTCTAACACATTAAGGGTTTTACTTAGGCTATTCTGAAAGGATCCCTTTGTATTCTTTCCTACGGCACAACCTTTACAAGTTCCCTCATGAGATGGTTTTAGCTTGGGTAAGCCTGTAACAAGTTTTTCCATAGAAGGTAGGGCACGGAAATGAAGGTGTCCTAATCTTCTATGCCAAATTTCATTTGTATCAACAATGTCAAGGGTAAGGGCTTGTTTAACCTCAGTGTATAGTTTGTAAAGGTACCCTTGTCTTATGCCTATGGTTAGAGCTTTCTTGATAGATGAGTTCTTAGGCCATACTAGAACTTTCCCATCCATAAATGTAACTCTGTAACCATTGTCTTCAAGGGCAGAGATGGATATAAGATTTCTCTTTATTCTAGGTACAAATAAGACTCCAGTGAGTTGCAGAGAAACCCCAGATTTCAACTTGATGGAACACGTTCCAACCCCTTTTACAGGGTATGCAGAATCATCCCCGATGGTTACTTCTTCATCAGACTTTTCAGTCATAGAGTCCAAGTGTTCTCTGAACCCTGTGATGTGTCTGGAGGAACCACTATCAATTACCCAATTTTGAGTGTTGTCAGATACTTGACTAGAAAGGGTTGTATAGAACACAAAGTTCTCAGATTCATGATCTGGGTTTGACTTTCCTACTTTGGCAAAGGATGCTTGTTGTTTAGTTCTATCAGGGCATTTCATTGCATGGTGGCCATACTGATCACATCTAAAGCACTGTACTTGAGAGATATATTTCTTCTTATAAGATTCCTTTCCATTGGAACTTCTCTTTCTTTTAAAAGATCCTCTCTTGTAGGAGTTTTTCTTACTCCTCTTATTAGATGTTGTGTGGAGAACATAAATGTCTTCATCTATGTGTTTCTGTTTATTCTCTTTTGTGGAAAGTCTTGTTTCTTCTTGAAGGCAGTCAGTTCTTAGCCTGTCAAACTTAGGGAGTTTAGATCTCGCACTTATTCCTTGAACAAATGACTCCCATGAGTTTGGTAGGCCTCCTAGTGCAATTAGAGTTAACTCTTTGCTATCAATCTAATATCCAATTGTGGATAATTGATCCCTTAGTTCAATAATCCTCATGAAGTATGCATTAATGGACTCTCCTTTGTTTATTTGTGCATTGTTGATTTTCCTTTTAAATGCAAGAGTCCTGCAGGTGTTGTTAATCTCATAGGTACTCTCAAGAGATTTGTACATATGGTATGCAGTTTCATGTTTTGCTAAGATAGGCACTATATGATCCCTAACTGCATCTACTAGAATTTTCATGGCCTTTTCATTGTTTTCAACCCATTGAGTTTTCTCAGGTTCAGCCTCTGGTTCCTTTTTATTTTCTTTCACAAGTGAGTCTAGTTTATTCTCTCTAAGGATCATCATGATTCTAAATTTCCATGATGTGAAGTTGTCTGCTCCTGCAAGGCGATCTTCAAATCTGATCACACTTGACATTATGAAGAATGTGATGTGAATTCGATTTTAGAAAATACGAATTTTCTAGAGCAAACTGATTTTAGATTTGTTTTGGATTCACACAACTTGGCTCTGATACCATGTAAATGTAAACAAATCTTCAATCAAATTGGGAGACTAAGGGACTTATGAAAATTCTAAGTGTAAGAATACTACTCAAACTTCTATGTTCAGATTTTCAATTTCCAGAGTTGAATTTCTTATTTTGAATGTGCTGATTGCAGAACATTATTCGATTTCTATGTTTGCATATCAAAGAAGGATCCGCCATAAATAAGAGAGGAGACCTGCCCCTAAGAGGCACGTCTCATGAGAGGACGTGTCTCCACAAGTGGAGACACGTCCATTCATGGGATGTGTCCCTTAGGGCGCAGCTTATGATAAAGTCATTTATCATTGTTTAGTATAACTCATATATACCCTTCTACAAGTTGGCGGATGAGTAAGTAAATTCCGATTAATGAAATGCAGAATATAACATCATATATATAATTCGAATTTTATATGTATGCTCATAAATTCGATTAAATGTTTTTCTAGAAATATTTCAATATAAATGATAAACTTTGATCAAGTATGAATGACGATGATGCTTACAGCAATCGTCATTCATATCTGACCGAAGCTATCATTCATTAACAAGAAGTCTTCATCAACGGAAAGCATTTGTCTTCACTCTTCCACAGTAATAAAAAATCAATGGAAATAAAAATAATTTTGGGACGATTCCTGTTAAGAATTCCAAATATTATAATCCTAAGCCATACTTTATTAATCTTAGAAGGTGAAAGGTTGCACATGATGGTTGGTTTCTCCCAGGCCATTTAAGGGCTATAGTTGGGAACATTTGGGTGCAGAGGCATCCCCAGCTCTAGCATTAAAGCCAAACACAATGAAGATCCTTTAACTCCAAAGAACAAATAATACAATAAATATGGGGGATTGAGGAGGATGAGATACAAAGTACATCCAATTCAGAATAGTTGTGAATGGATTTCTGAAGTTGATTTGGATGATGATTTCAACATGTTGAAGAATAGCATGAGCAATTAAGGTAATAGATACGTGACTAGAGAGGAGGAGACATTTTTAGAAGTAACTCAACAACAAAGGAGGGAGTTGACAGCTAGGTCCCTCTTGAGAAACCAATTTTACTAAGTCCTGTTATTTCTTTCTTTCCTAGTTGTTGAATATTACCACTATGCCTATACACTTCACTTTAAATGAAGAAAAATTAGCGCCATCATCTCAGCTAGTTAATTAGTCTCCTTCACATCCCATTCCTAATCTGATGGTGTTAAGAGTTTATAGCAATGAACACAAATAAATTCACAACTACTAATGCTAAACTGCAAGGATAACACCATTGGTTTCCTTAAGAGTGTAGCCATGGAGTGGATTTTGGATTATAAACACGGTATGTCTAGTTCTCATGAGCTATAGTCACCTGCACACATGGATGTTGACATCAATGGTAATAAGCAATCTGAGCCAATGTTGCCCGACCTGCTTGTAGGTCAGCCACATGGTGTTGAAATCTCTACACAGCTTGTTCTCAAGTTCAACATGGTACACAGTGAGATTCCATGAGTGGAGACTTCGTACAGCTGTCTATTCCTTCTTCCTAGGATACTATGAAAGCATTGTAGGCTGGCACACAGTTTGAAGCATATGAACAGGCTCAAAATCAGTTGGCATTTGTTTCATTTCAGAAGAGGAAGAAGAAATTTTGACCCTTTCGTTCAGTTTGGAATCTGTATGCAATTGCCTTGAAGTGCATTCCAATCCACTGTATGAGATAGACACTGCACATATGGCATGGTGGCAGCATTACTCCACAACTTTGACAGACAGAATTCAAGAAGTTCAGAATTTTGTAAGCTCCAAGAAAAACACTTTGATGGAGAGTACATCCTGAAAATCAAAATATTGAGATACACACATGTTGAAGAAAATGTAGGAAGGAATATTTACAGCACAGCATGCGAAGTAAGGATAATTCTAAAGCAAGAATATGCAGGATGAGTGTATCCTAGCACTGTACATCAGCTTCCTACTTGAAAGTCTAGAGCGGTAATACATTATAGTGATTTTCATAAATATCAAGAGAAATGTATAATGATCACCTCTTTCACAATCGTGTATTTTATTATTGTTCACCATGAATAAGAATGTTCTTTATAGGTGCAGCAAATTTGTCATTTTCATTTTTCATCTAATTTTCTTGGTACACTTGTAATGTCCCCTTCTCGAACCTGACCTTTCCAGTGACCGTTGGCATTTTTTTGGAAAGCCGAAGGCTAGTCGGAAGGTAAAATTAGGGTTTCCTATTTTTAAGGATGTCCTTTCTCAGAGTTAGTGGATTCAATGGCGGATTCTTTCTGGGTTTTCAGAGAGCTTCGCAGTGGTATGTTCATCTCAGCTTTCTGAGCATTTCCAGGAATTTACTATTTTTAGTAAATTCTATTTTTGGCAGTAAACAGGTTGGTCTCAGGCAGTTGACTTTCCCCTTCAGTTGTCTCAAGTGGCGTATTCAGTTTCGGGCTTCAGAATGCAGTTTTGGAGAGATGAGCTCATTTCACTTAAAAATAACATTATATTTTAAATGTTATTTTATCACCTTGGCCTAGTCAAATAACTTAATGTTATTTTAAAAGGTGGACTTGAAGGGTGGCGCCATCATTGAGGATATATTAAATTTATATTGAATTTATCAAAGTCAAAACTAGGCCTTAAGGAGGACGCATTTATTTAAGTGAGAAATTTAATTAAATGAAGTCAAAATTAAAGATGCATGGAAAAGGACGCCATCTCTTGTGATTAGGGTTTTGGCTCTGGAAAAGAAGTTAGGGTTTCAAGGAAGGTCAACAGAAACTTATAAAAGACAGCCTTGGGTTCTCTTTTGGATATCTTTTATCTACAGGAATGTTATGCTGCCGGATTGGCTTTGGGATTGCTTCGAGGAATGAAGGCCTCCTAGCTCGGGCATCGCTTCTTGCTTGTAATACAGCGACTAGTGGTGATTTAGTCTAGTTTGTGAGTTGCATTTAGTTTGTGCATTGTAATCAGCTTATTGCATGGTTAGATTTGATTTGCATATTAGTGGTTTTCAGCATATTGCATTATTTGATACAGCAGATTTAGATTTATATTCATATCTCAAGAAATACAAAAAATATAGTTCTGGGTAGTGTCTCATTTCATTAGTCTGTCAAGGGCGAATCATTAGCTAGAGATTCAGATTTTTTTAGCAAGGTTTGGTATTTTTAAAGAGAGGTCGAATTTCTGCTGGGGCCGTACCATTGTGTTCTGTCTTGGGGTTCGTGCAAAATAAATCTGAAGTATTTTGATCAGTCTTAGTGTCTTGTGTTGGTCGCCTATGTCTTTAGAGCACATTGCAATTTATTTCACATCAATCGGGTAATCTTTGAGGAAGTTATGAATAATTCTTTAAGATTGTAAGCTGCTGGTTATATAACAAAAAGTGCAGATTTGATATGACAGTTTGAGGAATCTGCATCTTCCTTATTTGGTTGGTGTTAAGGTTTCCTTATAGCCTTTGCAGAAGGATTCTTGTTGTAAGCACCATTTGAAAGAGCATCTTATGTCTTGATTTGCAGGCAATAATATCTTGTAAGCTGGCAGTAGTACTGACCAGTTGTTCTTTCAATATTGCTTTATTGTTATTGTAATACTCATTCTTCTTTCAGTAATTGTTGTAATAGTTACATCTCCGCCCTATGGTAGCTACTCTCCCAGTTCGGGTTAGAAAGCACATTCTGGGTGTTGAGTCCCTTTCAGCAGTTCAGTTATTTCATTCAGGCATTGTTATTTGTAATCACTCCGCCATATGGTCACCCCTCACTCCATTCTGGATTGGGTAGCACATACTTGGTGTTGAGTTCCCTTTCAGCAATTAGTGTAGAAGATCCTCTGACCATATGCTCGCCATCATCGGCGCCATTCTTGGTTAGAGTTCTTGCATAAGCATTTTGATTTAGATCCTCTGACCAATGCTCACACCTTGCCCACATCGGGATCCTGGTGTACATTCTGGTTAGAGTTGCTTCAACACGTTTTGGTTTAGCTGCTAACCTTAACGGGTGCATTGGTTTGTAATCTGCAATTTGAAAAAGTAAAAAAAAATTGGCTCGGAATATTTCAACACTTGACAAAGATAGACTTTGAATAAACAATATATTATATTAAATTTTGTGTTTCACAATTTACATAAAATAAATTCATAAAAAATCAGAACTTGTGTAATTTTGTAGGCATCAATTAAAAGTGAATATTGATTTAATTCTTCAAGCCAAGATAAAGACTGCTTAGGAGTGGAAAATTTTAGCTGTGATCTTTGAATAAGTTAGATAATGGATTTCTGTTTCAAAGCTAATGTCTTCATTTGGCATGGATAATCCATTAGTTGAGAGAATAATGAATATTCTTATTTGTCTTTTGACATGATTTCATATGAAATGAGTGAACATATTCACATTAATAAATCATACCTCTTAGTACTCTGGCTTCGATATTAGGTAAGAGAGGTTCCGTCAGTTGCTCATCTGAAAAACAAATATTTTAAAGAATACAAAATGTTAGTTGTGTGATTTTCAATTGTCAACAATAAAGAGTTTGAACAGTTATACTACATCAAGTTGCCTTGGAAGTAACCTTATATCCATATTTTTCTTTTGGTTATGTAAATAAAACACATGAACCTATTAGGCATATCAAACTCATTTTAGACTCAAGAAAGACAAGTAATCAACTTCTTTGAGAAGAAACATGCTAAGAAATTGTTTAAATTACTCTTTTACTTATTGATATTAATATTTTCTCTATATTTGACATATCAAATATAATAAATGTATACTATACTACTGACAACAATGGCTAAAAAAAAAAAAAAAACTAACATTCATGCTACTTTATTGATTAACAAAATATATAAGTAAACCATCAATTCAACTGCCATAAAAAAAAAATATTGGCCCATAAAACCTAAGTTGCTGGTTCTGTTTCAGATCCTAGTTCAAGTTTGCAAATTGTATTCATGGTTCTAGCAAAAACAATTTAGGGATGGGTTTGTTTTGTATTCGTCCGTACAAAAAACATATAAAAATCATAAATATATATTTGCACTCTAAAAGTACAAATTAAGTTTAAAATACCACATAGCATCATATAATAAACAAAACCACCATAAACTTGAATGCCATTAATGCAACTACCCTTTTAATGATTGTTCCACCCAAAGAAGAATAAATCGCGATAATCACGATTTTTAAAAAATCCCTAAGCATCGCGATTTAAACCCTAAAAAAATCATGATTTGTTGGGGAGCATTGATTCACGAAAAAAACATTGAAATCGCAAAAAAAATCGGGACAAATCCTCTTGCCAAAAAAAACCTAAAAAATGTGTTTTTTTTTTATAAGATGGTGTCACGATATTTTTTCTGTTTTTTTTTCCGTTGACTACAACTTGGGACACAAATAAACATGGTAGGTGCGCTGTGTGGGGACGTGGAGTCACGATTTTTTATCTGACTATTTTTGGCTGTCATCTGCCTATAACAAGTTCTTTTTCCCCTTTAACCATTGCTTTCTGAGTTTTTGAAATATGCTAACCAATTTTTTGCCACAGTTTTACACAATCACCAATACTTGGCCAACTTGATTAGCGTTAGCGCCAAATCCAAAACACTATCAAAGCAACTCTAACCAAGAATGCGCCCTAAAACCACTTAAGGAAGAGGGGTAGGCATATGGTTAGAGGATCCCTAGGATCCAAACTTGATACAAAAATAGAATGCAACTGGAAACTGAAGATAAAACTCAACGCCAAGAATGTGCACTCAAGATCCCATTGAGGGCGAGGTGCTAACATATGGCAGAGTACTTATTACAAATTTAAAGAAACTTAGGCAGATAACCAGCCATAGAAAAGAACTCCAAATACTAATTCATCCACTGCGGCGGGCATCCACTCAAGAATGGGGATTCACTACTTGACAGTGGGTGCAAGAGAGACTAGATATTTATTCTCAGCACTGGCGGTAAACCATTTAGGGGTACTGTTGATGTGATTTTTGTGACTGCACCAATCAGCAGAACAAAGTAATCCGAAGGCTACTCCATTCTCTCTTGATCAAAGAATTCCGTGCGCTAAGATTGCAAGAAAGATTGCACGTTCAACTCCAAGGTTCCGAAATGCTTTGGAATACCCTCAGTAGGTTCGTTGTGATATGCTATTTTTACAAGGGGACTTACACAATTGTTCAAAAGGTTTGCGGTTGACAACCAGTTAATGAGTGGAAGGGAATTTTGTGCGAATGATTTGGCGTTGAGGTGTGAATTTTCCTAAAACTAACCAAGAATGTACGGAATGTAAATGAGTATAGGGATAAGGTGGTTCTAAATTCTACTCTAAGACGGGATGTGGGATTAATCTCAACAGACTTCAACCAAACTCTGCTCCGCCTCACGTGGGACAACTTACACAAAGTTGGTGCAATCTTCAAGGGAGTGGCAAGAGGTTTTCAAGTCGCGATTCGGCATCAAGACACCATCAAGACGATGCATGCCGAGACATAAATTATAACCGAAGTTAAGCTTGTAAAATTTTCCAGTTGACCACACAAGGCAAACTTGCCGTCAGCAAGCTGCTAGTGGTATGGATTAAAACGAAGTTGCCTTGATTAACACAAGTCCATAGCTAACATCTACTTGCATGAAATGAAAATTACGCTACTTTAAACTACTATAAGTTGAAGGGCGAATAAACCTCACTAACTGCTCATAACAAAAGACAAATTCACCATCAATGAAACTCTTTTATTACTATAGTCTTCGTAACAATTCCTTACAAAATTCTCAAAGGGAGAACTTTCCTCCTTCAAACTATGCTATGCTAAGCTACACAACTATATTATCAATCTCTACTCTAGTCTCTAGTCTGATCCAATTTCTAATTCTAATTCTAATGAATTACAAATGAGGGAGGATGCCCCTTTTATAGATAGCCCAGTCCAATGGATGGCTCAGATTGAGCCACCTCAGCCCTAACCCTAAAAACTGCCAGAATGGGGAGTGGTATAATAAATGAATCAAAGATTCCCAATCACTCCCAAAATAGTAAAGGCAATTAATGCCCACAATCAGTCTTCCAGAAGGTCATCATCCAGAAGTGCGTTTCCATTCTCCTTCGCCTTGGCTGCAAAATCAATGAACCTGGCAAGCACAGCCTCAACCTCCTGAACCGAGACCGGTGGAATATGATCAAGCTGAAACTCTAACACCGTGACCGCTTGTCCGTGCCGTGTGCAAGACTTTCTCCAAGCAACTAGAGCATCCTGTGTATTCTGAATCAGGTTGGAGAAAGTCGAAATATTTTCAAAGTCATCCCGCACAAAAGTCTTCACCTCCGAAAAGAAAGGTGTCCGCCTACTCCTCAATCCATCAGTAGTCACCTCATCAGAATTCAGCCGTCTAGCAAAGATTGCCTCCAAGGTGTTCAAGACTCCATCAATGATGTTCGTCATAGCCTTCCTAACTCTAGCTGAATCCGCCTGTGCTGCATCGAAGAATCCACAGCCTGTGACTACTGAAGAGTACCAGCTGGTAAAATCGTACCTATCACCCTCCTGAATAACTCCTCCATCAATCAATATCTGCAAAGGAGTATGCATCAAGGCCTCCAGACGCTAAATAACTTTGCTCTGATAAACATGAGCATCACCCCAGGCTTGATCAACTACCTCCATCCGTGTCACAATGCCGAAAGCTTGCTGGTAAGCATGAGCAAGATCTTCCATGAACTTTTCTGTCTTGGCACGAACACCTGCAACCCATTTGTCTGCCTCCTGTGCCATCTTCCTCAAATCTTCTAGGCCATTAACTGATGTGCATTGATTACAGGCTGTTAAACAAAAGGACAATCGAAAACAGGTATCATATCCCTAGCATTGATGAACTGATAGATGAGTTACATGGTGCCCATTATTTTTCAAAAATAGACTTGAGATCAGGGTATCATCAAATTTGTGTTAGGGAGCAGGATATTGAGAAGACAACATTTCGTTGTCATTGTGGGCATTTTGAGTTTGTGGTTATGCCATTTGGGCTAACCAATGCACCTGCGACTTTCCAGTTCACGATGAATAAGGTCTTCCATTCTCAGCTAAGACGGTTTGTGCTAGTACTCTTTGATGATATTTTGGTGTACAACAAAACATGGGAGGATCATATTGCACATCTAGACACGGTATTGGGTATTCTTGGTAAGGAGTCTTTGTATGCCAAGGAATCCAAGTGTGATTTGGGTATGATGGAGTTGATGTACTTAGGCCACATCATCAGCACGAATGGAGTATGGATGGATCTTGACAAGGTCAGAGCTATCATTGAGTGGCCTATACCTGACAATTTGACACAACTTGGGGGTTTTTGGGATTATGTGGCTTTTATCGTAGATTTGTCAATGGGTACTCACGACATGCGGCACCACTCACAGATTTGACCAAAAAGGGGGCATTTGTTTGGACTCCAGAGGCACAGGATTGCTTTGAGATGTTCAAGCAACTCATGACCACTTGTTCAGTACTTGCATTGCCAGACTTCACTAAAACCTTTGAGCTACAGTGTGATGCTTCGGGTGAAGGGATAGGAGTAGTCCTCATGTAGGACAAACATCCGATTGCTTTTAAGAGTTGAAAGTTACGTGGTCCAGAGAGGAGTTAGAACGTATATGATAAGGAGATGTTGGCCATTATGCATGCTTTGGCCAAGTTCAAACAATATTTAGTGGGAAGAAAATTTGTGGTGAAGACGGACCATAACAGCTTGAGACACTTCCTTGGACAGTGAGATCTTAATGATCGACAACAGAAGTGGGTAAGCAAGCTGCAATCATATAACTTTGACATTGCTTTTGTCAAAGGGGCACAAAATGTCGTAGTTGATGCTTTATCTCATCGTCCACATTTGAGCTTCATGGCAGAAATCTTAGAAGATTGGAGGCACTTGATTGTGGTAGAATATGCCAAGGACACATGGGCTTCAGGTATTGTTGAGGGGTTGGTTTAGGACAACAGGTATTCAATTGTTAATGATCTTATCATTTACAAAGGGAGGATCTTTTTGACCCCAGGATCGGAGGTAAAAAACTTGGTTTTGAGAACCTTTCATGACACACCTATGGCTGGACATCCCGGTTACTTCAAAACTTACAGGCAGATATAGGAGAGGTTTACTTGGAAAGGACTCAAATCAGATCTTCTTCGTTATGTTAGAGAATGCCCTATTTTCCAGTAGAATAAACAGGAGCACACATACCCTGTAGGCTTACTTCAGCCACTTCCAAAGTGTGTATCGATGGATTTCATTACAGGCTTGCCAAAAGCCTAGGGTAGAGACTACATCTATGTGGTTGTTGATCATTTGACGAAATATGCTCATTTTTTTCCGATTACAGCTACATTTTCAGCTACTCAAGTAGTAGAGTTGTTCTTCCGTGAGATATTCAGGCTACATGGTCTACCTCAAAGCATTGTTAGTGACAGGGACAGTCGATTCATGAGTCATTTTTGGCAAGAGCTTTTCAGGTTATGTGGAACCGAGCTTACTCCAAGCACCAGTTACCACCCACAGACGGATGGCCAAACAAAGATTGTGAATAAATGGGTGGAGGGATATCTCAGGAATTACATTGCAGGGTAGGAAAACAGTTGGGTTAAGTGGATTTATCTTTGTGAGTATTGCTACAATACCACTTACCACCTTTCAATTCAAATGACACCATTTATGGCATTATATGGGTATGAGGTGCCTAATTTCCTTGAGTTATTGCTGAGTGATAGTAGAGTGCCTAGTGTTGGTGATTTGCTACAGGAAAACCAAGATATTATGCGGGCTCTTCGTGAAAACATACAGAAGGCACAAAATCAGCAGAAGCAGTATCCGATCAGGAAAGAGTTGAGAGATTTTTTGAGGTTGGGGATATGGTGTACTTGATGTTGCAGCCCTATCGACAGTCCACTCTTTAGAAGAGTGGTGCAGAGAAGCTTAAGCCATGTTACTATGGGCCTTTCAGGATCATCAGGCGAGTTGGAGAGGTGGCTTATGAGTTGGAGTTGTCAGCCAACAGCAAGGTGCATAATGTGTTTCATGTGTCATGCCTGAAGAAGGCGTTAGGACATCGTGATGTTCCTTCCACTATTTTACCACCCTTAGATGACGAGGGGAAGTTGATTCTAGTGCCTGAGGCTATCCTGGAAGTTAGGGAGAGACAGTTGCGGAAATAGATCATCAAAGAGTATTTGATTAAATGGAGGGACTTGTTGGTTGAAGATGCTACTTGGGAAAGCGAGGAGATTCTTCAGCATCCAGAGTTGAGATTGCTTGGAGACAAACAATTTCAAGAGGGGCGGACTGTAATGTCCCCTTTTTCATAGCCATCTCAATGGGATTTCTTAGCCTTTTTTCTCCGAAGGCTAAGTGGAGGAATAATGAGAAATTAAGTTAATTATTTATTAAGTCATCAAATAAATTAAAAATTAAAAGGTGACTTTATATTTAATTAATTTAATTAAAGTGACTAAATAAATTTTTTTATCATAAAGTCACTTAAAATAATATTAAAAAAAGAAATATATCTTTTATCCAACGTTGGCAAGGAAAGTGTTTGAGCTCTCACAAGAAAAGAATAAAGGCTCTTAAGGGGCTCATTTGGGATTATCTTGGATATTGACATTTGATTTGATTTGTTTGTTGGAGCCTTGAGGTTTCTGCAGAATATAGTTGAAGGTCTTTGGGTACGAAGTTCCCATTGATTTGCATAACTGAGGTAGTGAAACTATCTATTGAAGGATTGCAGCTGTTTCGAGGAGTTACTTCAGACTTTTCATTGTGGCAAAATTGTGGCCAAAGGCCAATTTTGAGAGATAATCAATTGTAGTAGTTGAAGAGCATTTTAGTTGATTATTGTCTTCATCTTCATGCTTGTTGGGGACGATTTTTGGAGAACATAATATTCTGATATAATTTTCCAGTCACATATCAGCTTGCTAGAGAGGTACAATTTTATTCATGGGAGTCTTATTTTGGCATCGATTTCGTCAAGGAAGTGAGGCACACCACTTTGGACATCTATTGATGATTTTTGGAGCTTAAAGGAGGTGAAAGGAGTTGATAATATTTTATTACAAGCAATCTGATCCCGAATAGGGGCGGCACTACTAGGGGTTCGATTTCTTCATTTGGGAAGGTCTTCCTCATCAACAAAAGTTGCTATCAAGTCTCCAACTCACCTACAATTATTGTACTAGGTTCTGTTGATGTGAGTTTTGTGACCAACACCAAACAGCAGAATAAAGTATCCAACGACTACTCCATTCTCTCTTGATCAAAGTATTCCGTACACTAAGATTGCGAGAGAGACCGTACATTCAACTCCAAGGTTCCTTCAATGCGATGGAATACACTTAGTTGGTTCATTGTGATATGTTGTTTTCACGAGGGGACTTACACAATTGTTCAAAAATTAGTAGCTGACAACAAATTAATAATGAAAGGGGTTTTCGTGCGTTTTGGATGATTTAGCAATAAGGTACGAGCTTCCTATACTAACCAGAAATGTGCAGAATTTAAATGAGTGCATGGTTTAGAAGATCTTAAGTTCTATCCTAAAGTGGAATGTGGGATCAACTTCAGTAGGCTTCAACCAAACTTTGCTTCACCTCGTGTTGGACAACCTCTACAAAGTCGGTGCAATCTTCAAGGGGATAGCAAAAAATGTTCAAATCACAATTCAGCATAAGGACACCGTCACAACGACGCATGCCAAGACGTGAATCATAACTGAAGTTAAGCTTAAAAAGTATTCCAGTCAACCACACAAAGCAAACTTACCATCAGCAAGTTCGCTAGTGGTATGGATTAAACGAAGCCGCTTTGATCAAACACCACAATCCACAACTAACTACTTGCATGAAAATGAAAATTACTCTATTTTAAGTCCTACTTGAAAGTAGGACAAAGAAATCTTGCTAGCTGCTCATAACAAAAGACGAAATCATCATCAATGAAACTCTTTTTATTATGATAGTTTTCACAACAACTTCTTACAAAGTTCTTAAAGGAAAACTTTCCTTCTCCTTCAAACCATGCTATGCTAAGCTATCTCAACTATACTATAAGCCTCTCTACTCTATTCTCTGATCTCTAATCTAATAATGTATAAATGAGGGGGAGTCCCCTTTATATAGCTGGCCAATCTCAATGGATGGTCCAAATTGAATTACAATGGACGACTCAGATTGAGCCACATCAGCCCTAGACTAGATTTGTTCTAGTAACTGCCAGAAGGTGGAGTGGTGCAATTAATGAGCACAAAATGACAGATTCCTCCTTTGACCACTATGGGCAATTAATGCCCACTACCCTTCTAGAAGATTCTCATCCAGGATCCTGTTTCCATTGTTCTTCTCTCTGACCGCGAAAGCAACAAATCGGGCTAGCACTACATCAACCTCTTGCTAAAAAATGGCTGGGATAAAATTAAGTTGATATTTGAGGATGGCAATTGTTTGCTCCTGTCGGATACAAGATTTTCTCTAGGCCTCGATGGATTCCTGTGTGCTTTGAATAATAGCAGAGAACGTGGAGATATTCTCAAAGTTAACTTGAGCAAATACTCTCATTTCGGAAAAGAATGGGTGCAATCTGCCCTTCAAACCATCAACCGTCACCTCCTCAAGAGTTAGTTGTTTTGCAAACAATGCCTCTAGTGTGTTGAAGATGCCCTCCTGAATGTTTCCCATGGCTTTCCTGATCTTGACTGACTCTGTCCTTGCCGTTTCAAAGAAACCCTAGCCGGTGAATGTCGCGGAATACCAGCTTGGAAAATCATATCTATCTCCAGCTTGAATTACGCTTCCTTCAATCAAAGTCTGCACTGGCATATGCATCAAAGCAGCTAGGCGTGGAATAGTCTTGTCTTGAAAAATGTATCACTCCATGCCTGTTCAATGTTTTCCATACGGGAGAGGATGCTAGAAGCATGCTGGAAAGAGGAGACAAGATCTTCAATGAATCTCTCAGCTTCAGCACGAACACCGCCAATCCACTTATCTCCTTCCTGAATTGCCTTCTTCATTTACTCGAGCCCGCTAATTGATTCTCATGGAAGCTCAGTTGGAAGATCCACTGTTGGGTTCTCCTGAGCACATGGATGTGCTAGATGTTGCACATACCCAATTAACGCCTTATGCTCCCTTTTCAGCCTCTTGTACTTTTCTCCCTTTCGAAATAGTCTATCCTTCAATGCCTGGAAGGAGTTTTCAGCTTCCTCAATCACTTATGCTCTAGTAGGGCCCCCTAGTTCAACTGTAGTGATCGTGAAATTTTCAGGCATTGCTTCATCTCGATCACATTCTTCCCTCGGAACTGCAACGTGAAGAGTGCGGGAACCGAACTCATCTGTCTCCATCCTAGAGTATTTTCCAGCTTTTTTCCTTTTAGGTGACCCAATTGTTCTATTAAGGAGCTCTTCTATCTCTATCGCCGGGTTGGTGTCATCCTCCTGATCTCTCCTTATCGTACTTGTGAACCAATTTGGAACATCTTGCTGAGCGTTGCAGACGACAAGTGGCTACTCTTCCGTTGCTTCTACTTCATGAACCTCCTCTTCAGCAACATTTGGTTGAGGCTCATCCATCTCCATGTGCTGCCTATCCTCTTCAAGACCCCGAACTTCAGGTTTTGTAGTATTTTCATCTTCAAAGGCTGCCTCACTCGCATGATCCAGGTGAGTGTCTGTTTTTGTTTCCTCATCTTCATCCGGTTGGTTAGCACTTCTAGGAGCATTAGCGCTCTGACTATCGGGCTCCCCAGGCAATGGCTAGTTGACTTCCTCCATTTCTTGCTCTTCATTCACTCTAACCCTCTGACTTGCAAATATTGAAACTTCTTGTACGCTGGAAGAGTGAGTCAATAGCTGTGTAGGTGATGCTTCTTCCGTCCTTTGAGGCTTTGGCTGAACTGGTTCCTCTTCCTGTGGCTTTGTAGCTTGGGCGGCCTATTTTCTCTTTCTTGTTGATGTCGGTGGCTTTTGATTGCCCATGAGGTTGTACATGATGGCAATTGACTTGCTTTTAAGCCTGCGAACATGTCTATCCACCCAACTCCTTGTGAATGTTAAGATTGGCATAGACAATGTGTCCAAGTCTGTGATCTCCGGTTCTGCCCAATCAGGTGGTGGGATCAGCGTGTCCTTTACTAACTCATAATCTGGGTGAATAATGCTGGCATCCTCATCCACCTGGTTTGGAAATTGGACAACCTCGCATTCCCTGATCAATTTCAGGGGTAGCCTGGAGAACGTCCTCCTTTTGATCTCAGCTTCGTCTCCTGCATGTGCCCAAAAATCCTCAACATGAGCCTTGTGCCGATATTCTTCACCTTGCACCACTTTGATCTTTCGGTGAGGATCAAAGTCCTGTTGGCTAGTGTGGAGAGTGAGGTGATAGAATTGTAACTCCTCTGCTTCCTTGGCTGCCTACAAAGATGGGCACTCCTCAAGTGAATTTCCCATAACAATAGGGAAGTGCAATCCTCCTTTCTTCTTTTTCCTTATGATTTTGTCGTAGGCCATGAGTTGCCTAGACACTTCAAGCATTACCATCCTGTCTGTGGGGTACCTTGGCGATCGGTAGGCGTATGAATGGAACCCCGACATCCTTATGTAAGTGAACTTCGGGAACTGGATAAACCAATACCTGTACTCTTCAATCAACTTTTGTGCATCCTTGGATATTCTTGGTTGCGTTCTCCGTTGAAGAGTCCTTGTGATGTGCATAGTGAAAGCATCGTTCACTCTCTTGAAGCTGGATGTACTTGTCAGATGCAGCTGCCTGCAAGCCTCATGGATTTTAAATTGACCCGGGACCACATCCAATTGGCTCCTAGTATGTCAATCCTTTATACTTTGTCATCCGAGCCAGCATATAGATGACATACAAGCTCATATAAAATTTCTTCGTTCTCCTCAAGCTTCTGAATTGCTCATCTATATTGTCGCTGATCATTCTTGCCCAATCTACATACTCTTTTCCTTCCAACACTATGCTGATGTAGAAGAACATCCATGGCTCAAAAGCGTACGCCCGTGGGCTGCCATTCACCCGGCTGAGCATCATGATTAAATCACAATACTCCTGTTTCAGCTCCTCTGAGATAATCTGCTTTGGCAACTTGGCGACAGGAGACTTTGGCTTCCTCATCCACAATGTATTAATTCTCTTTGCACACCTATCGAAAGATGAGGCGTACATTTTATCAGCCCTTTCCTTTGACTTGTATAACATTCTCTCCATAGCTAGAATCCCAAACGCCTCTCCAATAGCTTCAAGTGTGAAGTTAGCCAACAACCTGCCGTCGAAAGAGACGATCATTCGGTGGTCTGGCCTATAATGGTTTGCACATTCCATTATCAACTTAGGACATCGAATTGCTGGTGGAAAACTAGCAGCTACATACAATCCACTTCTCACGATGTGCGATGTCACTGATGGAGGATGACAAGCCTGCTCGTATATTCTCCTTTTGAATGCCTCGAGGTTGAACGAACCAATGTTGGTATCAGTCAAACCTCCTAGCTTTGACACGAACTTCGATTCAGGAAGGAATGACTTCTTCAGTTGCTTGATGATTGCCTACCTGGAGGCATTCTCTTTGCTTGCTTCAGTATTTCCATCTCTTCCTGCAACTTTTCTCATTCCAGCAGCATCTCCTCTTCGAACTTCAGCCATCTGCAAAACAAAATTCAAGCATTACAATTCTAACTTAGAAAATAAAATTACCACGAGATGGCAGGCATATGGAGTTAGCTTCGAAAATGAAAATCTTCATTACTAAACTACCAACTCCAAACCTCAAGATTTCTGACTTTGAAACTCAAACTCCAAACTTCAGCTTCTTTCAGCAATATCACCTTCAGCACTTAGAAAAAACTTCACTGAACTCACTTGCCTCAGAACTTCTCCAACAGTTAGAAAAATATTTCACTCAGCTCAGAAACTTCTCACTCACTCAACACTCACTTTC
This sequence comes from Sequoia sempervirens, assembly GCA_007258455.2. Taxonomy (NCBI): domain Eukaryota; kingdom Viridiplantae; phylum Streptophyta; class Pinopsida; order Cupressales; family Cupressaceae; genus Sequoia; species Sequoia sempervirens. The sequence goes on along the minus strand of VDFB02157748.1, from coordinate 12,670 downwards.
AACTCTTAGAAAAAAAATCACCCAACTTACTCACTTCAGAATTTTCTCCCTCTCAGCACTCACTTTCAGCTCTTAGAAAAAAATCACCCAACTTACTCACTTCAGAATTTTCTCCCTCTCAGCACTCACTTTCAGCTTCAGCACTTCAGCACTCTCACAATTTCACCTCTGCAACTTGTGAAGAAAAATGAATAGCTTCAAAGTTTATATAATTGAGAAGAGACGCCCAGTTTAGCAATTGCCATTAATTCACTCCCCCACTACTTAGAAGATTTCCAATTTGGGAGAGGTGACTGGCGAGTTGTCACAAAGATTATGCACAATCGTCATAGAGTTGTCATAAGAATTTACTATTGCTGGAGATTCCTTCCTCATTCGAAATTTGAAATTTCCCTCCTTGACTGCATGTGACTCTCAATTGACTCAACATTTTCGGGAAATTCATTAAAATTATCTCCAATATTTCCATTCTTGACAAGGGCGTGGTTTCATCATAGAAATTTTGTTTCAAATGCCTTAGAAATCTTATTCATCCCATATGCAGGCGTACTTCACACATTTCATCAATTCCCCCTTGGAAAATATTTCTCAGCTTCAAAACTTTGAGTGTCTATACAAAGGGGTTCATTTAATATTTTCCACCCTTGAAAATAATTTTTTTATTAGGGCTCACTTTCATCTTCACTTCTTCAGCCTTGGCTCATTTGCTAGATCAAACATTGATTTCCAACACCTAGAACAATTTCATCCATCCACTCATCCATCTAGGCATATTCATTAGCTTGAGGCTCAATTTTCAATGCCATAAAACATTCCCCTTAGCTTCTAGGCGCATGTAGAGGGTCATACTTCCATTTTATATGTCTTAGATAATTTTCTAACTTTGATAATACCCTCTTCAAGCTAGGCGTATTCAACATGGTAGACTTCAATTTTCACTTCCCAAGGAAATTTAGCCCCTTCTACTTCCATTTTGTCAGACTTAGAAAATTCTCCACTCAGCTCCTCAGGATGGGCACATTGAACACCTTGAGGTCTCATCTTTCATCACTTGATCAAATTCACCAACTTGTTTTTCATCCTTTCTCAAGGGGGCATTTGGACCCCTCAACTTTCATTTTTTACACTTAGAAGTCTCCCAACCTCCTTCTCTTAGTTAAGGCGCATTTAGCATAGTGAGCTTTCAATTCCCCATACTTAGAATATTTTTCAAGTGCCTCTCTTTACCTTGGGCGCATTTGGGGGTTGATACTTCAAATTTCCATGCCTTAGGAACTTTTATAACTCCTCCTCCAAGTTTGGGCGCATTTGCTAGGTGCTACTTCAAATTCCAACGCCTTAGCAAGTTTTCAAGGCACCTCTACAAACTAAGGCGCATTTACCTCTTCTAACTTTCATTTTTAGTGCCTTGGAGGGTTTTCTCATTCCTTATCATGCTAGGTGCATTCAGCCCTTCAAGCTTCTAGCTTTCCACACTTAGAAAATTTTCATACTTCTCCCTCAACTCTTAGGCGCATTTGGGACCTTGAGCTTTCAATTTCAAGTACTTAGAAACTTTTCTATGCCATCTCCTCCCAAGGGTGCATTCAAGGGTAGCTACTTCCAATTTGTGATACTTAGAACATTTCACTACCAACTCCTCTCAAGGTGAGGCGCATATAGGGGTCTAAGCTTCTAATTTTCACACTTAGAAAAATTTTGAACTTTCTCTCCAAGTCAAGGCGCATATGACCCTCTTTGCTCCCACTTTCCTTTGCCTTAGATAAATTTCTTACCCCTCCTCAAGGTCAAGGCGCATATAGGGGTCTCTTCTTTCAATTTTCAAGACTTAGTCAACTTTTCAACCAACCTCAAGTAGCTAAGGAACATATGAGGGTAGGAGCTTTCATTTTGAGGACTTAGCGAAATTTTCATCTCCATATCCCATCCTCAACGCATTTGGAGGTGCCTACTTCAACTTAGCAAAGTCTCCAATCATCTCTCACTTCAAGGGCGCGCATAAAGGGTCCAACTTTGAATTTCATCTCCTCAGACAAATTCCAAGGCATCTCCAAGTAAAGGCGCAAATGAGGAGGAAAGCTTTCATTTTACAACACTTAGAAATTTTTAAGGCCTCCAATCTTCCATTCTCTCCCAAGGGCGCATTTTGGGGGTGATACTTGTTGTGACCTTTTTCACACATCGCCCCATTGCAAATGGGGACCCCCTAATTTTTGCTTCGTTTCCGTCTTTTGGCTTGATTTTTGTTTGTTTTCCGGTTGTCTCTCTTTTCTGCTGAGACGTCTTTCCGGGGATGTGCCCGTCAGATGTTAGATTTCGGCTAAGTCTGAAAATTAGGGTTTGTACTTTCCTGGTCAATCTAAGGTCAAACGAGGTGAATAAATTGAAAACAACGATTAACATTGTTGCCAGTATGCTTCCAGCAGGTTTCCACTGAAATTTCATCAGATTTTGGCAACTTACTATTTTTAGTAAGTGTGCAATTCAGGGCGTTCTTTCAACATTCTTGAAGTTTTAACAGTCACACTGCATTCAAAACATGTCAAGCTGCTCACGGGCAAAATTTGAGCTGAAACAAACGACTTTCTATTTTTAGCAGTTCAGCTTCTAGAGCAAATTTCAGGGGTTATATGCAGAGTTTTTCAGTGCATATGTGGAGATTCGTTCTGGGTTTTCAGAGACCTTCGCAATGGTGTAACATAAAAATGAGATAATGACTTTTAGAGTTCAGCCTTCAGAGGCTATTTTTAGGGTTTGCATGTCACGGTTTTCTTTGCATGTCTGCATATTCCTTATGGGTTTTTCGAGAGCTACGCAGTGGTGTGACATGCAAAGTGAGGTAGTCACTTCTTCAGCAACTTACTATTTTTAGCAAATTCATTTCGATGGCTTTCTCCCAGCACATCAGAACCACAAACTGGGCGAAGTGCAACAAAAATGAGGTCAAACGGAGGTCGTTTGATATGCATGCAAGTCAAATTAGGGTTTCCGGCTTTGGGACCCAAAAAGAAGGGCAAAAGGTCAGAATTTCCAAAAACCGGTGTATCCCACTGCGATCAACATCTTTCAGGCTATCCACCGGTAAAATTTGAGGGCAAATGGAACACTTACTATTTATAGTAAGGTGTTCCAGAAACTGGCTAAAAATAGTAAACCAGCAGCAGGCGCCAGTGTCAACAGGCAAGTCATCCGATGAGGAGCACATCATTCGAATTTCAAGTCAAATGGAGCTGTGGAGGTCTCAGAAACAGACAGTTACTATAAATAGTAAATCACCTTCAGAAACTTACTATTTTTAGTAGGTCAGCTCAGGATAACAGTGTGAACGGGCTGATAGAGTCATGAAGGTCCTATGCTTAAAATTTTAAATTAATCTGAGCTTCAGAAGTATGGAAATCAGAGGATTTACTATAAATAGCAGGACACAAAGAAGTTGGCAGTGGTTGAGGAAACTTCCAAGTCTGGAGTTTATCCTACTGGACATGTAAAATGTACCCAACTTGCCTTGTGGTGGTTATGAAAATTCAAAGTATTGAAGATATCCTGCAAGTACCTCCAAATGCGCCCTCCTCACAGGCATGAGATGAAATTTTTTCTAAGTTAGAGTTTCATCCTATAGGACCTAAGAAATGCGCGCACTGTAGCCAGAGATGTTGAGAAAAATGCAAAATGTCTAATGTCCTACTCCACCCTCCATATGCGCCCAACTTGCCAAGGAGAAATAAGGTGATGAAAATATTTTAAGTGTTAGTTTATCCTCCTACCACCTCCAAATGCGCCTGGCTTGATGGCTGATAGAAAAATATTCTAAGGCATAAGTTCATTCACCTCATGCCTACATTTGCGCCCTCTTCAAGTAGATGATTTGAAAAATCTCTAAGTGTCAAATTCATCCCCTAGCCTAGCCAAAATGCGCCCATCCTTTAGCAAGTATAATATGCGCCCATGCTACAAGCAAGTCAAAGGGTCAAAGAAGTTATCCTCCTCAAGGTGCCAAATGCGCCCAAGTTCATAAGGGGTCCAAGGTGGTCAAAGGTGGCGTTGAAGTTTCATTCTCCCTCATACATGATATGCACCTAGCCTAGCTAAGAAGAAGACAAGACTTCATCCACCTCACCATAGGAAATCCGCCCATAAGAAGGAAGAGTCAACAAGTCAAAGGGGCGTTGGAAACTCCATCCTCCTCCCATGCTTAAATGCGCCCAAATAAGGGCATGTAAAGACAAAACAAGGGAGCTCAAGGGTCACATGTTGGGCGTTGAAAGTTAAAATCCCTCTCAACCTCTCAAATGCGCCAAGAAGAAGAAGAGTCAAGGGTGGCGTTGAATATTTCATCCCTCATGACATCAAAAATGCGCCCATCTTGGAGTATGCTAGGAGATAAATATTACTAAGGCGTTGAAGGTGAAAATGGAGAATAAAGTGTACTAGGCGTTGGAATTTAAAAGATAGAATATATTCTTCATGACATACAAGTGTGCCCAAGACATTCAAAGAAAAAATTTCCTAAGTGAGTTGATAAAATGAAAATTTTCTAAGGCAAATTCTTCCTTGATGCCTAATATTGATGGGGTTTAAATATTTTTCTAAGTGTTAGCAAAATTCCACCTCTCTAGAGGAAAATTTGTGCCTGGACTTGAAGTGATGAAATTTCCTGAGATATGAATGAAATTGCTAGTGGGGAAATCAGAGGATGTCAGCATTGCAGGGGTGATTAAAAGTTTTCAAGTTAGAGCAACAAAGCACTCATAGGGATGAGGAAATGAAATAATTTGTTGAGAATTATTTTTCTAAGGTTCAAAATTCAAGAAAAATTAAATGAACCCGATCGTTGTATACCCATGAATTCGACAAGTTCTGAAGAAAATTTTCTTCTGGGTATTGAAGATCTTCGACAAGGAATTGATTTTAAAGTCTTTTGCACTTTGCCAAGGCTTTCGGGATGGAGAATTTGATGGGCACTTAAATAATGAATTTCCTAAGTAAAAGTTTGAAAATTTTTCTAAGGCAAGAAAGGAAAAAGATGTTGAAATATGTCGCCTTGGCGGATGATTTGAAGGTGGGCACCTAGATAATTTTTTATCAAATTCCTGATGAAGGCATTTTTCTCGAGCCTGAGTTGGATGAAATATCAGAGTGAAGTACGCCCAAGCAGAATACAAGATGGGTTGGAAATTTTGCTAAGGCATGAAGAATTTGAGGATGAAGTTTGTTAGAGGAAAAACGATGAATCCTATTAGATGAAGAGATCACTCAAACCTTAAAGATCAAAGCATGAAAATCAGGTAAGTAAGTTGAGTTTATATTATGAAGTGTTTTGATGCTCTTCTCCTTGCTTGTTTTGCAGGAGGAACGTCGAGACTAAACGATGATGACTTGGGGAGATGAAGCGAATACTTGGAGAAAATGGCTAAGTGTTGAGACTTAGTATGTGCCCAGCTCCAGTGACAAAGAAGAAATGTTTTCAAAGCTCGGGATGGAGAGAAGAAGGTCGTCCTCAAGTACTTCTAAGTTGAAGAACAACATCAAGAAGAAAATCATTTTCGAGCAAAAGAATGAGGTTGCGGCCTTAGAATTTCAGAAATGAGAACGTGCCTGCCATACCAAAAGTTGAACCTGTTTGATCAAGTCTGTAGTCAAGAACAAGAACAGTACGAATGCATCTCTGGATTGGAATCTTCTAGAAGGATGATGGACATTAATGGCTCATTTATTACCTGTTGTGACCTTTTTCACACATCGCCCCATTCAAATGGGGACCCCCCTAATTTTTGCTCCATTCCGGTCTTTTGGCTTGGGTTTTCTCTCTCTCTCGCTCCGTCTCTTTTCTGGTGTCCTCCTTTCGACAGGTTGCGCCCGTCAGTGAGTTTAAGCATGAAACTGACCAAGTCTGAAAATTAGGGTTTCATCGTTTCTGGTCAGTCCAAGGTCGAACGAAGTCAATAAATTGAAAATTGAGCTTAACATTGTTGTTAGTGTGCTTCCAGCAGGCTCTTAGCAGAATTCCATCAAAATCTGAGATACTTACTATTTTTAGTAAGTGTGAAATTCAGGTCAGTTCGTCAGCATTTTTGAAATTCCGACAATCACACGGCATTCAGAGCATATCAGACTGCTTGCGTGCAAAATTTGAGCAAGAACAGACAACTTACTATTTTTAGCAGTCCAGCTTCCGGCACAAATTTCAGGGTTCAGACGTAGAGTTTTCCTTTGCATGTTGGCATATTCCTTCTGGGTTTTTCGAGACCTTCGCGATGATGTAACATGCAAAATGAGACAACAACTTTCAGAATTTAGCCTTCCGAGGCTATTTTTAGGGTTTGCATGTCAGGGTTTCTTTTGCATGTTGGATGATTCCTGGTGGGTTTTTCGAGAGCTTCGCGATGGTATGACATGCAAATGAAGATGATCACTTAGTAAGGAACTTACTATTTTTAGCAGGTGTGTCCCGGCGGCCGCTTCCCAGTAGTTCAGAATCACGAGCTGATCGCAGTGCCACAGAAACGAAGAGAAACAGAGATCGTCTGATACGCATGCAGAGCAAATTAGGGTTTCCAACTTCGGGACCCAAAAAGAGGCATAAAAAGTCAGAATTTTCAAAAACCGATGTAAACCATCGCGATCAGCATCCTTCAGGCTATCTGCTGGTGAAATTTCAAGACAAACGGAGCACTTACTATTTATAGTAAGTCAATTTGGAAACTGGCTAAAAATAGTAAATCAACTGCATGCGTTGATGTCGACAAACAGGTCACGTGGTGAGGAGCGCCTCATCCAGATTTCAAGTTAATCAGAACAGTGGAGCTATCAGAAACAAGAGGTTACTATTTATAGTAAACCACCTTTAGAAACAGGCTAAAAATAGCAGGGTGACTAAAAGTGGCAGTGTCAACAAAACAACAAGATCATGAGGATGCAGTGTGCAAAATTTCAAGTCGTTCTGAGCATCAGAGGTACAAAATTGAGAGGACTTACTATAAATAGCAGGGCATGAAATACTGGCAAAAATGAGGAAAATTTTCTAAGTTTGGAACTTCATCCAGTAGCCATGGCAAAATGCGCCCAGGTGAATAGGGAGGCATAAAAAATTTCTAGGTATGAAGTTCATCCTGCTCAAGGGCCAAAATGCGCCCAAGGAGAAGAAAGTCAAAGAAAAGTCAACACCTCTCATCCTGTAGGCATGGAGAAATGCGCTCAACTTGAAGGAAAGGGTTGAAAATTTTCTAAGTCTGGATATCCGCCACCACCTTCAAAATGCACCCAAATTGCAAGTTCATCCTTCTCAGGGGGTAAAATGCGCCCAAGAGGAGATGAGTCAAACAAGTCAACTATCTTTATCCTCCACCTACATAAAAATGCGCTCAAGTTAGAAGCAAGTCAACAAGGTCAAAGGAAATTCGTCCTCCTCACCCTCCTAAATGCGCCCAAACAAGCTCAAGTGAAGACAAAAAAAGGAAGTTGAAAGGTCATCCCTCTTGCATGCCTAAATGCGCCCAAGTTAGGATGGTAAAAGGTGAATGGAGGTAGTAAATAAGGTGAAAAATATTGCCAAGGCGTGGTGAATACAAGGTAAATGCTAGGCGTTATCCTCCATCAAGTGCAAAATGCGCCCAAGGTGGTAAGTCTTAGAGGATTTTTCCAAGGCGTGTGAGGTGGTGAAGATGAATATTGGGCGTGGATTTGGATTTCTTCCTCAAGTGTGCTAGGCGCCAAGGGTGATGAGAGTTATAAGGTGTTGGAAAAGTTCTAAGGCGTGTGGAGTATGAAATAAAGTGTTAGGCGTGGTAATATTATTCCCCAAATGCTATGCGCCTAAAGGGTGAAATAAAATGTGAAGTGAAGCAACTTGCTAGGTGATCAAAAAAAAATTCAAGGGCAAGGATGAATATTGCAATATGCGCCTAAGATGTTAAATGAAATAATAAAAAATGAAATATTTCTAAGGCGTTGGGTTTTCAAATAAATATTTTTCAAATGTGAAGATGGCGAGTGAAATGTGCAAGGCGCCTTTGTGAATAAATTTTTTTGAGTGAAGTTGATATTTTTCTCACTGGCAAACGAACAAAATTTTTTAAGGCAAATTCTCAGAGTGCAGGATGATTAAAATATTTTCTAAGGCAATTATTTTCTCCCTTAGAAAATACGCCTGGAGCTCAAGGTGGTGAAATTTTTCGAAGCACGAGCAAATTTTCTCAGTGATGAAGTCAGAGATGGATGATAATGCAGGATGAATTCAAATTTCTCGAGCTGGAGCAACACAGGATGATCGCAGGCGAAGAATGGATTTTATTTGACAGAATAATATTTTTCTAAGGTTCAAAATTTAAAAATCAAATGAACCCGTTCGTTGGGTACCCATGGATTTGAAGCATTCTGAAGAAAATTTTCTTCTGGGTACTGAACATTCACGATGATAGAGGGATTTCCAAGTCTTCCGCACTTCGCCAACACTTTTTCAGTGAAGAATTTAATCAGTGCTCAAATAGTGAATTTTCCTAAGGAAAATTTTAAAATTTCTCTAAGGCAAGATGAATAAAATGTGTTTTCAAAGTGAATTTCTTCGAATGATGAATTCAAGATGAGTTGCCTAGATGATTTTCATGGAATTCTTCAGTGATGAATTTTCCAGAGATGATAAAGAGCTAGATTCGAATTTCAAGTGACAAAGCTCCGACTGGTGAATTAAAAAGATGGATTTAAATTAAATGAATTCAAAAGATGCCAGTCAAAGTCAAGTTTCTAGAAGAATAAGATTCCTGACGTCGGGTGACAAGTGTCAGAAATACCAGAGAGGGAAAATTCGAATTCTTGAAGTGGAGTAGTGGAAGTTAAATGCACTGGCTAAAATTGGCTCCTTCTAGAATTCAAGTTTGAGCTATAAAATGGAAAGGTCTCTCACTTGTTCTTCACAGCTGAAGAAGTCGAATTTGCTCTAAGTGAAGCATTGCAGTGAATTGTTGCTGAGGCTTAAGGAATTCAAATTTTTATTGAGGAGTAGAGTTTGCTGAAGTTGCTGAGAAGCTGAGAAGGACGCCTTGAGTTGCTAGAGAAGTGCCATTGTTGAAGTCAAGAAGGGCGCACTTGCTGATTGCCAGAGTTTAATTTGTTGCTGATTAAAATTTGAAATTGCCAGAGCCAAGAGGTACGAACTTGCAAGTTGCTGAAAATTCAAATCTGCAGTTGAAGGAATACGCCTTGGAAATTTGAAATTGCCAAAGCCAAGAGGTACGAACTTGCAAGTTGCTGAAGATTGAAATCTGCAGTTGGAGGAAGACGCCTTGGAAATCTGAAGTCAAAGAGTCTAAGAGGTGCGCACTTGCTGGTTAGAGAAGGTACGAGTGTGGCTGAAGCTTAATTCGTTGAAGTTGTCAGTGTTAGTAAGGACGCCTTGAAGTGAAAAGAGTTAGTGAATTACAAGCTTGCTGATTTAAAGAAGCACGAATTTCAAGATTGCTGATTGCTGATACGAAGTTATAAAAGTTCAAATTGCTGATTAAGAGTAGTGAAGTGAAGTCACTAAAGTCCACTTAGAAATCTGTTCTAAGTGTTGAAGTTCGAATTTATTGAAGAAGAAGAAGCTGAGATGGCTGAGGCGAGGGCGACTAGCAAGGACAATGGTGCATCCAGACAAGCAGTGATCAGGAAGCTGAGCAAAACATTCATGCCGGAATCAAAGTTTATTTGAAAGTTGGGCAAGCTGACAGACACCAACTTGGGCTCCGTCAACTTGGAGGCCTTCAAGAACAGAATGCTGGGCATTGGCAATCATCGTCCTTCGACCACTTCACACAATATTGTTCGAAGTGGGTTATATGCAGCTGCTGGTTTTCCACCAGCCATTCAGTGCTTGGAGCTGATGATGGAGTGCGCCAATGGTTACGACAAGGATCACAGGTCGATCATGTCACCAGATGGACAAGTGCTTGCCAATCTTACTCCAGCGGCCGTTGGTGAAGCTTTCGGAATCCCGGTGCACAGGAGCATGGTCTACAAATCCAAAGAGCGAGCTGAGCGGATGTATGCTTCTGCTTTCGAGAGATGCACGGAAACAATTAACACTCACTGGATGAGCACTCCTAAGCCTTCTCGTACGAAGTTTCCGAAGCAGATCATAGCGGAGGACCTGAAGCAAGAATACTGTGATCTAATCATGATGTTGAGCAGGGTTGGTGGTTGTGCACAGTCCATTTTTGAGCCTTGGATGTTTTACTATATCAATCTCGTGCTAGAAGGAAAAGATTATGTCAATTGGGTCGAGATGATAAGTGATAATTTACATGAGCAGCTCCTGAGCTTGAGGAGAACGAAGACATTTTACATGAGCTCTTATATTATTTATATGTTGGCACGGATGATGAAGTACAGGGGGATCTCTTACAAGGAACCTGTTGGTTGTGGCTCCCACCAGTTCAAAATATATGATGCTTGTCCGCAGTTGCATTTGGCGAGCACAACTCACTACAAGCGTGTCAACGATTCCTTCACCATGTATATCACGAGGCTGCTTCAGGAGCGATTACAGCACAGAATCTCGAGGGAAGCTCAGGAGTTGATTGAAAGGTATGGGTGCTGGTTCATACAGTTTCCGAAATTTTCTTATATTAGGCTGCAAGGTTTCTCATCATACCCATATAGGCTGCCTAAGTACCCAATAGATAGAGTTTTAATGCTAGAAATATCTAGGCAATTGCTTGCCTTTGATAAGATTCAAAAGAAGAAAAAGAATGGAGGGGTAGAATTTCCAGTTGTCATGGGCAACTGGGATGAGGTGTGTCCTTCAATACAGGCAGCTAGAGAGGCTGAAAGTGAACTTCAATTTTATCATTTCTCATATCATATTAGCCGACAGCACTATGACCCACATCATAACATCAAATGGGTACTGTCAGAGGAGTTTAAACATAAGGCCACCATTGAGGATTATTGGGCTGATGCGGCTGATGAAATTGAAGTAAGGAAAAGGATGTTTTCTCGGTTGCCAATTACTTTGATCAGGGAGTGTGAAGTGGTGCCGGTTCCAGACCAGGTAAACGAGGTTATGGACGTTGTCCATCCCGATTATGCAGCAGCGAGAGATACTCCACTTCCACCTCCAGATTGGTCAGAGCCTGAGATTGCTGATTTGGACACACTTTCTATCCCGGTCCTGACATTCACTAGAGCATGGGTTGATAGGCGAGTAAACAGGTTGAAGAGTAGGTCAATTGTTTTGACTTACAACATGATGGGAGATCACAGGACACCCACCACAGGCAGAAAGAAGCAGATTACACGAGGTCCAGAGCCCAGAAAGAAAGAGCTGGTTCGACAGGAGCCTACTCAGCCAGAGCCTCCACGAGTTACAGTTGCATCACTATTGGAGACACGTTCTCCAAGTACACAGGAGGTTTCTTTGTTTGCTGATCAGAGGAATACACTGAATCAGGTGCAGGTGGTACAGGATAATATTCAGCCTCCACGGAGAGAGTCGGTTGGCCAGAGCGTCAACGCACCTGTTAGGGTTGATCAGCAGGATGATGAGGGGACTATTACTGACCCTCAGTTTCAGCAGGAGTTAGAGGCGGCCATGAATGATGATGATGATATAGTGTCAGGTGACACTCAGCCACTTGAGGACGATGAGCCTCGCCAGAATGATGTAGAGGTTGAGCAAGTTCGAGAAGTAGAGGCACAAGAGCAGCAGCCCTTCGATATACAGTACGAAGTGCCTGATTGGCTTAAGGATAGAATGAGAAGAAGCCCTAGTGAGGAGATTGATCCAGCAGTTGAGATGGAAGAATTTTTGAACAGGATCAGTGCACCTCCACAAAAGAAGGCAAAAAAGTTCTCGAAGATATCCACTGAAGAGGATGGCTCTCGCACCCTTCATGTAGCTGTGCCACGAGTCGAGTGTGACCGAAATGAAGCAGTACCTGAGAATTATGTGGTCACGACTTTGGATTTGGGACGCCCCACTGGTGCGCAGATTGTAGAGGAGTGTGATAACTCCTACCTTGCCCTCAAAGATAGGTTATTCAAGAAAGAAGGGAAGTATAAGAAGTTGAAAAGAGAACACAAGGCCTTGATTGGATATGTTCAGCAGTTATCTCGTTCTCGAGGGCAGGATATTCCAGTGATAGAGCCTCCAGCAGAGATACCTAGAGAGTCCATTAGTGGCTTGATGGAGTTGGGAAAGATGGCGCAGGAGGCAGATAAGTGGGTCACGGGATTCTGTACCGAGACAGAGAAGTTTATGGAGGACCTTGCTTTTGCTTTTCAGCAGGCCTCTAGTATTTTGACACGAATGGATGCAGTGGATCATGCTTGGGGCGATGCTTCTATCTATCAGAGCAAGGTAATTCAGCGTCTTGAGGCATTGAGACATGTTCCGTTGCGATTGCTGATTGATGGAGGTGTCATTCAGGAGAATGACAGGTATGATTTCTCGAGATGGTATTCTTCAGCGATCACGGGGCGTGGTTTCTTTGACGCAGCTCAGGCGGATTCAGCCAGGATACATAAAGCTATGGCCAATATCATTGATGGAGTTCAAAATACTTTTGAGGCCATATTTGCTAGCCGGTTGAATCCAGAGGAGGTGAATGTTGATAATTTGAGGGGTAGGCTGGTGCCTTTCTTTTCGGATGTTAAGACCTTTGTACAAGATGATTTCGAGAATACTTCTACTTTC
>VDFB02157746.1:0-16125 GCA_007258455.2 Sequoia sempervirens | reverse complement strand
TAACAAAGATAGAAAAGAAGAATTGTTAGCCATTAATGTAAAATAACTTGGAAAAGTGTTAGCCTTGGAGTTTACAACCGAAGAATTTGGAAATGTCCACATTGACCTAGAAAAGCTTGCTAGTGATTATGAAGCAGTGGATGAAATGGAGAAAAATTCTTTCTTAAATACAATAGTTCATGATAGAAACAAATTGAAAGGTTATCATAAGCCTCCTTATGATTTGGATATTTTTAAACCATGGGTTCAGGATACTATTTCCATGCTAGCATTTTTCTTCGGACTGGATAGCAATTTGGAAGTGGGTGCATGCCTCCTTGAAATGGTGTATAATATCCATTATGGTGTTCCACATGCCAAATATAATTTTTTTGAGCACATTGTAGAATCCATGCATAAACAATTTTTAATGATTAAAGGAGGTTCCACCAAGACATTTAGGTTCACAACCTACTTGTATTATCTTTTTCTATTCAAATTTAGAGGAATGTTTTAGACCAACAAGCTTCAGATCTAGCCCTATGGTAATAATAATCCTAAGTAAAAGAAAATGGCTCCAGTATATGAATGGACCACTGTTATAAGGTTGCATGATTCTCAAAGGAACTACAGTCATTTTGTAGACTGCTTTTTGTCTCCATTGCATCAATCAATTACATATACTCCAATGCCTAGATTGCCTATGTCATGTAGAAACTGCATTGAACTAGGAAAATAAATACAATTGGATGATTGGTACTTATTGGAAGAATATACTGTGCTAAGATTTTATGGATCGGAAGTACAACCATACAAACTTCCAATACATGTGACAAAAAGGGTCTTTTCTTTGGAATATGTAAGGCAGATGCATAGTACTGATGAAAGACACTTTACTAGTTAGGGGAATAAGACCTTATTTCCTTCTTTACCTTTTTCATGTGGAGGGATGACATTCAAGAGAAAAGAATTTAGTGTGGCACATGATATTTTGAATTTTTTTAATTTTGATGCTATATGTCACTAGCAGTATGATCCATGTGACACCATTAAATCAATGATTGTTCTCAATAAGAATGTTGGAAGTAGAATTCAACATCAAAGTAAACCCTTGCTTGAAAACTTGAGAAACAAGGATTCTTGGGATGAGGCCAAAGTAGCAATGGAGAAAAGTGCTACTAAGAATGGTATTTATTTTTAACAATTGTTAGTAGAAATTATGGCATTGCATCGAAAAACAATTAGGAGGTACAACAATTTTTATGAAAAAAGTCATAAACCATCTAGTAGAGTAAAAATGCCAGATTCTCTAGAGAAGGAAGTTATAGAAAAAAATTAATGACAAAACAAGTCACCTTTTGGTCTATGAGAAGGACCTAGGTGATCCAAGAGCTCGAATATGGATAATGAAGCACGATCTTGAGTTTAGTAAATTATGGGAGTATAGAGCATCTGTTCTTAAACAAAGATGAAGAAAGATGATGATAGGCAAGAAAGCAGCCACCAAACGGCGAAGCGGAGGCCACAAAGAAGCATTTACTACAGGAGCCGCCATAGGTTTAAAAACGGGTTATGAAGGTGGTGGTTTGGGGTCCTAAGGACAAGGAATCTTGCCAATAATAGATGTACAACATAGAAAACCAGTTGATAAATCTGTCCTTGGAGCTGATAAAGTAGACCAAGGGAAAATAAGTAGAGCTAAAACAATTCAATTTGTTAGAGCTTCAAATCCTTGCTGTCCCTACGGCCCATACCGCCAACCAGGACATGCCTCCATGGTGGAGGAAGGTTTAGTGCACCGGCACCTCGCCTGGGTGATGATGGTATGGGGATGGGCATTACTAGTAGGTGGTCAATGGCCAAAAAGCATGCAACAAAAAATGGCACACAAGATGACAACAACAAAAATATGCCCATAGAAACACCAGGTGATCAAGGCATACATAAGAGGGAAAGGATTCTGATAGGTCCAACTCCAAGTCACACTACTAGTGGATCCACCACAAAGGAGTTATTTCGAGGCACTCCCCCAATGCTAGTTAGTCTGGATATGACATCATTAACAACTGCAAGTACTCTTATTCCTTTTCCATTCAAGCATTCCATTGTTCCCGCATCCCCGGGTTTTGATTACATTGAAGAGTTTAAAAAGAAATCAGAATTGAATAAAAAAGAAAAGCAATTGATGGACAGTGTGTCTGTTCTAACTTCAGAGCCTGCAACATGGTATCTAAAACGCGGAGTAATACATTTCTTAAGTTCAATTGGGTTCTAAAACACAGACCAACAACCAGATGGTCTCACTCTTGACCCAAGTGAACACCCTTTCAATTGACTTTTGGACCTGAAATACTGACAAAATTCACTGCATCAAAAGAAGAACAATGAATTGGTGTACACATCATTGCTAAAGCAAGATAGAGAGAAAAAAGGGTTGCAGACTCAAATTGAAAAGTTACAAGAAGACCTAGCAAATGAGAAAGCAAAGAGGAAAGTAGCAGATAACAAGAGCAATGAATTAGAAAAAAGAATTAAAAAATCTACCTCTACATTAAAAAGCAAAGAGGATAAGTAGAATGAGATTGAGACTGTAGTGAATGAATTGAAGCAAAGGCTAGATGAGAGAAACAAGAAATATGATGAGGAAAAATTCACTTCAGAAAAATTAAGACTAAGCATTGCAAATGGAAATGCACAGTGGGAACAAAAATTGGAGGAGAGAAAAAGAAATGAAAGATTGGAGGTAGAGCTGATGGAAGCAAAAAATGAAATTAAGTCTTGTCAAAATAAGTTATCTTCATTTTGTAGAGAAAAAATGAGGCATATGAAACAAAAGATCTAGGATGAAATAATGAGGGATTGATCATTTGTGTGACATGTTTCAATTGATTGATGCTATCAGACAGCATCATAAGAATCTCAACAAATATTTAATGGAGAACAAAAATGTGCTAGCATTAGAGAAATCCACAAATCAAATTCAACAAATGGTCTACAAAGCCACTGACAATGTTTTGAAATCAAAAGGGATTAATAATCGGCTTGCTACATCAATGACATTGTCATCTGTCATTGAAAAGTGTTTGGGAATGCATGAAACAGAGAAATATTTGCATTTGGCTGCAGAAAAGATGAACAAGGTGGATGAAAAGTTAAGGAACTTCACAAAATTTGGTTTACCATAGGCTTTTGACACAAATGAGCGATTCATTGGATGGAATGATTTTAGAAAAAAGATGGAGGACGCAAGGAATATTGATTTGGACCGGTTTCCTCATAACCTAGATGTGGTGACCTATTTGGATTCCATCAAACCATTGCTAACCCTGAATGAAAAATTGATTGAAGAATCCAAGACAGGTTCCAATTTGAATCATGAGTTGTTAACAAATATTCAAGTCAAATAGCATTAGTTAGAACTGTAGACACCTAAAAATGGTCTGGAGAATCTAATTAATTAAATATGACTTATTTGATTAATTAATCTTAAATTCATCTACTTAGTAAATAAATAGATATATTTATTTATATTAAGTTCATTATTAATTCTTCTATTTCTCTCTTTATTAAATAAACAAAATTAAAAACTTTGTTTTATTTAATTATTATCATTTTCATCATATTATTTTTCTCTTAATTAAATAAACAAAATTAAAAACTTTGTTTTATTTAATTATTATTATTATTACTTCTTTTATACTTCTATCTTAAAATTAAATACACAACTTAAATAATTTGTGTTATTTAATTTCCTCATCACATTTCTTCTTAATTAAATAAAGATATCCTAAAATCTTTTATTTAATTATCATTTTCCTTTTATTTTAATTTAATAAACAAATTATATAGTTTGTTTTATTAAATTATTTATTCCTCTTTTGCTAAATTTAAATAAATTTAAATTATTTAAATTGATGCATAAATCATATTCCTTTTATCACTCACCAATAAAAAATAGATTTTTAAAATCTAATTAATTCTACTGTCATTCACGGGAAGAGCTTCAGGGACAAACCTGCAAGAAATCCTCCCAATCTTCTTCCAACCATCTTCCCTCTCATCTTGCCTGGTGTTTTTATGGGGAGGAACAATCCTTCATGATTAGCTCCACCTTCTCATCCCATGCCATTCAATTCTTTAGATTGAATCCCAGCCTTTTATCCCATACCCCTGTGCAAATGTGCTGCTATGAAAGCTATAAATACAGGTCTTTGGCTACAGGAAATGGATCCCAACTTTTACAATCTTACTTTGCAAGTTTTCTAAGCATTCAAACATTCAACATTCACCCAACATCCATCCAATGTCTTAATTCATTTAATTATGGCAGTCTACAGTAGTTTCTTTCTCAGAAGCTTTGCTGTAGAATCATTTTAGTTGCATATTTAAATCATATAGGAATATAATAGTTTAATTCTCATTCTCTAAGTGTCATTTCAATAGTCTAATTAGCTTCTAAAATCTAAGAGCAAAGTAGATTAGAGAGATCTTTAGAGTTAGAGAGCAATATGACAGATTTCTGAAGATTCTTAGTTTAAATTAGCATAATTTTCTTGAATCTTAGATGCAATGTCTTATTTAGAAGTGTAGATGCATTGTTAGTTTGTTTAACTCATTCGTACGCTTACAAATATAGGAATAGAATAGTTTAATTCTCATTCTCTAAGTGTCATTTCAATAGTCTAATTAGCTTCTAAAATATGAGAGCAAAGTAGATTAGAGAGATCTTTAGAGTTAGAGAGCAATAGGACAGATTTCTGAAGATTCTTAGTTTAAATTAGCATAATTTTCTTGAATCTTAGATGCAATGTCTTATTTAGAAGTGTAGATGCATTGTTAGTTTGTTTAACTCATTTGTACGCTTACAATTTGGCACCCACCGTGGGGCCTAACCCCATATTCTGCATAATTTTTGTGAAAAGTGTCTTACAGGTATCAGCATGATAGTTTTTGCGGAACCGTGACTTTTTATAGCGCGCCGGTTGGATCCTGTAGCGCTTTGGTGGTCTGTTCTAGTGCGCCCATCATCTATTTTAGCGCACGGGTGGTCTATTTTAGCGCGCCACTCTTCTGTTGTAGCGCGCCGCTCAATTGTTTTAGCGCGCCGCGTCATTGTTCCAGTGCGTCGATCCACTATTTTAGCGCCTCGACTCTTTATCTTTAAAATCCTTTTCTTTTATCTGGATCTGACGCATCCGTGGCCAGATTTTATTTTTTTGTTTATTTTGGTTAAAATTTTATCAATCCTAGGATAGAAAATGGATTAAAATTTACCAATCCTAGGATAGCAAATGGATAAAAATTGATCAATCCTAGGATAGAAACTTCACAATTTATTGTGGGATTAAAATTGAACATCATGCTTACATAATATTCCATATAGATTATTAATTTGTCTTTGAGTTTTTAAAGTTAAAATTTCATCAGATTGGGGTGATAGGTTTATGTTTCCCTTTAAACTGGGTGCATCAATACCGTGACCACTTTTCTTTTACGCATTTCTTATTCTATTAAAACCTTTGAGGAAATGCCTCGGGGAGGGAAGCACTCACCTCTCTAATGGGAACTAACTCCAAGCGGGGAGACAAACAAAGCGGTATTCCAACCCACTTAAAATTTATGTGAATTTTAAAACCCTCAACTAGAAGTGCAGGATAACCATCCCCAAACCTTTGTCTTGCAAAGATTGGGAGGTCTCTCGAGAGTTTATCCATTTGATCTCTTTGAAACTTGAAACCCTATCTAAGAACCTAGAAATAGAAGCACGGCTGTCAGTTTCTAAACATTGTAATACTCTCTATGGTGTATGTAAAGAATCACCCCAAGCACTCACCTCATATAATTTCCCAAGGACTATTTTCTCGTGGGATCCGGTATCCACTTCCATCACCTGAAAATACACCTAAAAGATAAAACACTGGGTGCCCTCTCAGGTGACATGGCTGTGTGAGTCGACACAATTCCAAGCTGTGGGCCGTTCGAGTATATAACAATGACCTTTTGTCTCTAGGAGTGAGTCTATCTAAAGTGTCTTATCTGTTATAAACCAGTGAAAATCAAGAAGAATCATGCTTGATTCTTAAAAACATACACTATCTGTTTAGATTCTAGGATTTTAAAAGTCAACCATTCTATTCTTGCTTGTTGTGTTTTCTCTCATTAAATTCAGATAAGATCATCACAAAAATCTTCAAAATCAAAACACTTGTGAAATTCTCATGATTCGAGATTGGGTATCCACCAAATTTGTCAAGAAATCTCTTGTCAAACGAATCAGAAAGCCAAAAAAAACACTTACATACAAACAACTTCTGAGAAAGCAATGATTTTTATATCAAAGCAGGAAAGTTCTACTCCAACATAGGACTTTTATTCATAGGTATCACGATTTCTCTAGAGGTTATACTGATGACTATGCTGTAGCTCCCTTAGATTCACAAGCATTTTATCAAAGAAGGGCTCTTAGGAAACACCACAATCATAGTCAAAGACTCACCGTAATACATCCCACAACCACCCATACACACGATACCGCACTCAAGTGAGTTTGATATAAGATAATTTTCCGCTCTTAGCACCTCATTTTTGCCTCTGCTTATAGCATGTCATTGTTCGTTATGTAGCAACACGCCACCATCAGCTCTATTTTTAGCACTTTGGGTCTCAGAGAAGGCCACTACTTTGTTTTTAGTACCCTTTGGTCTCTCGTTTCCAGCGTGATCACTACTTTGTTTTAGCTTTTGGGTTCTCAAGTGAAGATCATTGCTCTGTTTTAGCATCTGGCCTCAGCTGCTTCTAGCCAATCACTACTCAAGTATAGCGCTGGCCCCAGCTCCGCGAGATCATGTTCCTTATTTTTAGTGCTCCAAAAGTCGGTGGCCAGAGAGATTTAGTAAGATAGTTTTTCAGTTTGCCCATGTCAGAAAGAAGGTTTTCATCAGTCCAAATTTTTTTTTCCATAGTCCAAAACACTTGAATCATACAAAAAGAAAACTTTACTATTATGCCTAGGTCTTGAAACATCTTGCAAAGTGTCCTTATCACTAAATCTGAGATTTTTTTGTGTCAAAGTTTCCCTATCAAGGATTTTTATCATCCTTCCATCATGAAACTAGA
Organism: Sequoia sempervirens; assembly: GCA_007258455.2. NCBI lineage: Eukaryota > Viridiplantae > Streptophyta > Pinopsida > Cupressales > Cupressaceae > Sequoia > Sequoia sempervirens. Next base: position 9,030 of record VDFB02157746.1, on the reverse strand, counting down.
CACAACTAAATCAGATTTTAAATAAAAAAAAAACCTCGACACTTATCCAATAAAAAATCCAAGATCAAAGTCTAGAGTAAAAAGTTTGTATGCCTATTTTGCTACACGCACATCATCACAACAAAAGACAACAACAAGAATAAAATGAAAGAATAGCAGCCATGGCCAAGAAACCTTTTGGGGACGAAGGGAGCAACACTGACCTTCACTAATTCGCCAAAGAGAAAGAAATAACTTACGCAGAAGAAATCGAGAAAAGTTCAACACTGAAGACCCCTCATTTCATAAATTTATGAAAGCATGAGCAAGATATGAAAAAGTATCTTCAGCATAGCCTACAAAGGTGCTAAGCTTCCAGACTTCGATGTCAATCAACTTAAGGAAACAACCACACCTAACCCAACTAGTATAGAAAATCCAAATCAAATGGATGCTTTGACGAAACAAATCCAACAATTACAATTGCAGTTATAAAATATCCAACAAGGGCCAACAAAAAGATATTCCTTACAGGACATTTGCCCTTATCCATTCGACTCAGGCATTAACATGATACCATTTCCATGGTATTGTGAGTACCCGACATACAACAAATACAATGGAAGAACTGATCCATTTGATCACGTGCGGGAATTTAGAACCATGAGCATAGAGTTCGCACACGAGGACTCTTACTTACTATGATTATTTCCAAGAAGCTTAGGAAACACTTGCATGGAGTGGTTTTCTAAAATGGAACTCGAGATCCAATCTATTGAAGAACTGATCAATAGGTTCATAACACACTTCTCATTCAACATCCAACATGGGGTGACCTTAAAAGAACTCTACAACACCAAACAAGCAAAGGGTGAAAAGTTTCTTTCCTTTCTGCAACGATGGAGAAGGCTATTTACTAAATACCCTAGATCTATTCCTGAAGAGGAGAAGATAGAGATGTTCATTGATAACCTAGTGGATGACATGAATTACAGATTGGACTTACAATGTCCATCTACATTTGAACAAGTTATCGAAAAGGGGCTCAAAATTGAAGAGGCTCTAATCAAAAGAGGAACAATCAAACACTTCATTGAAGGTTCAAACAATAGCAATTCCTCTAACAACAACAACGAAAAGCCAAGATTTTGGCAAAAGAATAAGAATGCTGATATCACGATCGATACACACACGTCCAAACCAGTATTCACCTTGACACCAACCACTACAAACAAACAAAATAATGGTCTTAATGTCAAACAAAGTAGTGATGAAGGAAATAATCAAAACAGTGGAGAAACAAAAACCCAATCATTCCAACTACCATATAATAAACAAAAATTCATGCCATTAGGGAAATCATTGGAATTAGTCCTCAAAGAACTTTTAGATGAAAAACTTATTCAAGTACAAGAGGCTAGAAATTGGGACCCTCAAGTCAAACCATCATGGTGGAATGACTCACATTACTATCACTACCATCAAAATAAAGGCCACATGACTGAAAAATTGTTGGCAGTTAAAACATGCGGTACAAGACCTTATAGATCAAAAGAAAGTATTTGTGGAGGGGCACCAAACAAACAAAGACCATACAACATTCAAAAATCCTCTAGCCAATTGTCAGAAGGGAGAATCCTCTTCCACAAATAGCAAAGGAAAGAATGTTGGTTATGTTTATGACACAACGATCCTTTGTCTTTTTGCTGCCAAGGAGGATGAGGAGTTATACAATCAAATCAATCGAAACAATGACATTACACCTACTAATTTGGTACAACATATGGAAAAATCTCAAAACCAAATTAATGTAATCACACTCAAAGGGAAACAAGAGTACCAACTAGTTAATGTCACAAAAAGGGCACAATCCAAAGTTATATTGAAAGGAGCGTCATTATCATCCCAATCTGTAGATCCTCCATCCAATCAATATAATCTTATCGATCAATTACAAAAAATACCAGCGCAAATATCCATCTTGGAACTTTTAAAGATTTCCCCATCACACAAAGAGGTTCTTGAACAAGCTCTTGTATCAACCGCGGTACCTAACAATTTGGATGTATGTCAATTCCAAACTATGGTGGGACATCTATCTGCACCTCATTGCCTTTCATTTTCTGAACATGATGATGTATCACTCACCCATCCACATAATTCGGCCCTTCACATTGAAGTCCTCATCCATAAACACCGTGTAAAGTGTGTCCTGATAGATGGAGGAGCTGGTTTAAATATTTGTACCTTAAAGCTGATTCATGCACTAGGATACTCAGATGAAGCCATTGATACAAGAAGAAAAATCATAATCAAAGCATATGATGAGGAAGAAAGATCCTCTAAAGGGTTGATCATATTACCCATCAAGTGGGACCTATTGTCCAAAATGTGGTTTGTCAAGTATTAGATAGGGAACTGACATACAACATACTGTTGGGACGTCCTTGGATTCATGATATGCAAGTAGTACCTTCCACTTATCATCAATGCCTGAAATTTCCTATCAATGGACATGAGGTAACAATCACAACAGACTATAATGATACCCAAGATTGTCATACATTGAAAACATCTCTGGATACATTAATACCTCACAATAGAGAAGTTAGCACTTCAAATTCATCTAATGGTGAGCAACAACAAAGCTTCATATCAAAGTTGCTTCCAAAACAACAAAAATCACAAGAGATCAGGGTGGCACAATCTAAACCTTCAAATGTTGCAGAACAATTGGCTTCACTCTCACACCAATTCACCAACAAAGTACAGATAAGTGATGAAGGAATAAGTGAATATGGTGTTGGACACTCTTTCCATCTATCACAGATGTTACCCTCCTTACAAACGTATGGACAACCATCTACAACCACCCAAAAATCAGCACAATGTACAACGGCATTAGATGGCAGATTTGTAAAAGCTAGAAACTTAGATGAAGAATCAGAAGATAAGGCCATACTAAATTGGCTTTATAGGGATGAGGAAGCTTCCACTTTCATGAGTAATATCATAGAGACAAATCAATATGGAAAGGGAAAAACTATTCTGGAGAAGATGGGATATTCAGGACAGGGACCTCCTGGGTTAAGGAAATAAGGCATAACAGAACCAATCCAGCCTCTCACGCTCCAACATAAGGATAAAACCAGACTAGGATATGCAGCAGAACAAGGATCTCTTGACCGAGGGAAACAAAGTGTAACAGGACCAATCCAAGTTCTCACAATTCAGCAAAATGGCAGAACCGGACTAGGATACATAGAAGAAGCAAGAGCAGAAATCACCAATAAAACTATGGTGCGTATTCTTCAAATGAGAGATAACTCTGAAACATATTCAAATGAATATGAGTGGGACAACTTATCAGATGTTTCCTATGAAGATATTCAGATCGATGTTATCAAAAAGTATACCCCCAAACGTGAGGAGGGTCAAAGCTCGAGTTTTAATCCTATTGTCTTTGAAACACAAAATTTCCATGACTCAAGTGAAGATGAACGGACATCGATTGAGAGATAAATGATGGCAGAAGAAAATACACTCCTTCAGAGGGCCTCGGAGAGCAACTACATTAACAAATCTGATGACATTTCGTCCGAAGCTTACAATCGCTGGATCTCAACTCCATCTGAATGATCATTGCCTTTACTACATCCCGGAAGCTTATCGAAAGGGGAACCCCAACACCATCAATCTCGGTTGACAATGATTTCACTATTATTAACTAATTTTGTTGTGAGAATCTCGACACTTGTTCTACCAATGCTTTTAATGATGCTTTGTATGTGAGGATGCCAAGCCTTCCAGCTTGCAAAAATATGAAATTAAAAAATGGATCTAATGGTGAAAACCATTCTATGGCAGTATTTGATCCTAAAATAGTAAAAACAAAGAACACATCCAATGGTGAAAACCTCATTGAGGCACCAAAGGATGGAAGGTTTGACATCCTCCCACAACATTACCATGAAAGATCATCAGTGTTGATAGAACCCACATAGTCTATTGATATTGGCACAACAGAGAAAGTAAGAATCCTACACCTGGCAGCATCCATGACAGATATAGAAAAGCCAGATTTTATCAAATTCTTTGAAGAACGATGCATCACCTGCCACGCGCCTATGACATGCCAGGCTTAGACATAGATCTTATTATACATCACTTATCTTTACCAGCTGGCACTAAACCAGTAAAACAGAAACTAAGAAAGATGCATCCACATGTTGCATTATTGGTAAAAAATGATTTGAAGAAAATACTAGATGCTGGATTTATCAGATCTATTGATTATGCTGAATGGATATCCAACATTGTACCTATTTCAAAACCAGATCACACCATTAGAATATGTACTCAATTTTCGATTTTAAAAGCATGTCCAAAGGGTGATTTTCCTTTGCCAAACATAGACATGATTGTAGATTTAACAACTGGCCACCAAATGCTATCACTCATGGATGGATTTTCAGGATACAATCAGATCAAAATAGCTCCTGAGGACCAAGAAAAGACAGCATTTACATGTCCATGGGGCACCTTTTGCTGGAACATCATGCCTTTTGGGTTAAAGAATGTAGGAGCTACATACCAGCAAGCTATGACAACAATCTTCCATGACATGATGCACACCTTCATGGAGGACTATGTGGATGATATCTTAGCCAAGTCTCACACCAGGGAAGGACATCTAGAGATACTGGCCAAAATATTTGACAGGCTGGAAAAATTCAAAGTTAGATTAAATCCTAAGAAATGTGCCTTTGAGTAACATCGAAACTCCTGATACATAGTTTCTGTTGTAAAAGGAATTGGAAGTGATCCTGAAAGCAAAAGCTAAAGCACCATCGTGGAAATACACCTCCTAAAAATATCAAGATATTAAGATTCTACAAGGTCACCACATGTATCTAAGATTCATCTCAACGAAAGCGACCGGTGTCATCCATTCAACCATCTTTTGCATAAAAATGTGTCTTTTAAATGGGATGAACAGTGTGAGAATAATTTCAATCACATCAAGCATTATTTAATGACACCACCAATCTTGGTGCCACCCAGTGAAGACAAGCCATTGTTGCTATATATCACAACAACAGATATTTCTTTAGGAGCCTTGCTAGCACAAGAGGATAAAGAAGGAAAGGAATAGGCAATATACTATATCAGCAAGACACTCAATGGACATGAAGTAAACTACACCTTAATTGAAAAATAATGCTTAGCAGTAGTATTTGTAACACAAAAATTCGCATGCCTATATGCTCATCTACACTGTCAAAGCTCGCGGTAAAATTGATCCTCATGACGCCACCGGGAAAGCAGCGCCTTTTAACAGAAGGTTGGCAAAGTGGGTCATGTGCTCTCATTGGAGTTTGACATTCAAGATATGTTGAAAGGTATTTATCAAAGGACAGCCATCGCTTAATTCAGCGTAAGCCCATTGTCGCATAGCCATCCTATGACCATGGAATTTCCTGACGCGGATATCCTCAACGTTACAACACAACCATGGCAACTCTACTTTGATGGATCCTACACACAACATGGATCAGGGGTAGGAATTCTATTTTTCACACCTCTTGGGCACACAATTCCATGATCTTACAGGCTTACCTTCCATTGCACTAACAATGTGGCAGAATATGAAGCTTTGATCCTTGGAATTAAAGTGGCTATTGACTGGAAAATCATAGAACTACAGGTGTATGGAGACTCTCAATTAATCATCTATCAGGTCAATAATGATTACCAAACTAAGGATGACACACTGATTTTATACAAGAGACTGGTAGATGATCTAAGGAAATACTTCATAGATATCAAATTTGACAAGATATTGAGGTCAGAGAATAAAGCAGTAGATGCCATGGCCACAATAGCATCTCTTCTACAAATGCCTGAAATGCAAGATCGTTATCGATTTATTGTGGAACAAGTGTCAAATCCTGCATACACAAATCCCAAACCCCAAACCATAAGCCTTTTGGATAGTGCCCAATCTTCCATTTATGAAGACATTTATACTTATCTAAAAGATAATATCTTACCGCCAGATCTTTCTCGCAACCAAAAGCACAACTTCATACGCCAATCCGCCAAACATACCATTATTAAGCGACACCTTTTACCGCCGAGGCCTTAGATGGTACTCTTTATGCTTGTTTAGAACATTAGAGCATAACGAACCGGCTTCGCTTTTGGCGACATGAGGTCCATGAAAGAATTTGTGGTACACATTCAAGTGGATTATCTTTAGCCAAGAAACTCCTTCATTTGGGGTATTACTGGCCACACATGGAGCAAGAATCTTATAAGTTTGTCAAGAGATGTCAAAAATGTCAGATTCATGGCAATCTTATACATGCACTAGCACAGGAGCTCCATCCATTCACAACTACATGGCCTTTCTATCAGTGGGGATTGGACTTGGTAGGGAAAATTAACCCATCTTCATCTAATGGACATAAGTTCATTATCATCGCAAAAGAATATTTTACAAAATGGGTGGAGGCAGTTCCCTTAACCATAATCACTGGGAAGCAAATATCATCTTTCATACTTAATTATCTCATTTGTAGTTATGGGATACCCCAGTCAATCATTACGGATAATGGCAGGCCTTTCAAGAACCAAGATGTCCAAGAGTTGTGTGAAAAATTCCACATCCAACATCGCTTTTCAACCCCGTATTACCCTCAAGGTAATGGACAGGTAGAAGCTTAAAACAAAACAATCCTAAAGATTCTCAAGAAGATCAGAATGAGGTAGGGTACGATTGGCACGTACCTACCTTAACCTCCTCGCCTTTTTGGGCTTACAGATCAGTATCAAAACACCAACAAGAGCACCATATTTTATGGATCGTATACACTATCGGCGAAATTCCATCCCTTTGAGTTTCACTAAAGGGACTCATTTTAGATGAAGATTATAGGATCTCTAGACTTCAAGAATTAGAACTACTTGATGAATGACAACAACAAGATGTCAATCATTTGACAACCTATCAACAAAGAATGTCTCAGAACTATAATCATAGGGTTACTCTAGAGTCTCCAGACGTAGACTTGGTCCTACTTTGTTCCTAGAAATCAAGCATATAGAAAAAGAAGGGAAAATGGAACCCAATCGATAGGGCCTTTATGTTATATCGCCTATGGAGCAGAGCATATCGGCCAGTTCATAATTTAAGGAGACATGTTGGAGGAACCCATAAACAAAATATCTTATCTCAAAGGCGATTCTATACTTGAGGATACCTAGTGCACGGTTAGTAAGGCTGTCTTGATGAAAACCTGGCAAACAGGTGTCATGATGACAGAAAAATAAAAAAAATATTTAAAAAAAAATAAAAATGGAGGGACATAATAAAAACAAGTAATGAAAACCTGGAAAATAGGCGCTACTTGTGATTTTCACCAGCTCTTCTATCTATTAGGTACAGTTTTGTTACGATTGTTTCCTTTCATATCATTTCCATCTATCATTTGAGATAATCATTATAACTATCCATATCATAGCAGAGATATCATGTTTTACCCTAGCTTGAGGGCAACATCCTAGTGTTATTTGGTACAATGGACTTTCAGCTTAAATGGAAAGGCAATCAAACATGACAACACCAAGTGACGATACTTGAAAAGTAACAAAAAACATCAGAAAATCCATCAAAATCCAAAAACATCGGAAAATCAAAATCCAAAAACATTAGAAAATCTATCAAAATCCAAACACATCAGAAAATCAAAAAAACCATGCAAAAACATTCATAAAATCGAAAACACAAAAAATAGAGTCTACATCAGCCAGAAAGTGGAGTCTGTGTCAGTCGAACTACGTGGTCTCTGCATGTATAACGTAGGAAAGACTAATCTTTGATCAGTCCCCGAGGCCCCTAGGATAGGTCTTTAGGTTAGTTCTTTGGTCGAACGTCTGAGAATATCATGCAAACATCAACACACACAACTTCAACATGGATGATCTAATCTGAATAATGATTTGAAAATACTTTAAGTAGATTTTGAATTGTTGTACTTTTCTTTTTATCATTTGCTTATCATTTCTTTGGAGCTACTCAATGATGTATTGAACTAGAGAAGCAAGGAAGGAGAATGATACTTTTCTTTGTTTGCTGTTTGTGAGTTAGTCATTATTATTTTGTGAATTGTTGCGGGAAGTGCTCTACCAAGTATCATGGATGACATTCTGATTCACTTAAGAAAATTATTAATTCTTGTCTGTTTACGCAAGAAATGCTCAGGTCATCTCGGTTTAATTGTACCTTGATGCTTGTGTTCACTTGCAATATCAAAAATCATGAAAGAAATACTCAGGTCATCATTGGCCTATCTCATATCATTGATGCTTATATTTTCTTTCAACATTTTTAAAAGCTCGGTGATGATACAAAGCAAAATCAAAAGATTATTGAAATGACACTTAGATTTGCATGGTAAAATAGATTTGCATGATAAAATAGATTGCATCCATATTAGTCTTGCATATGCATTTATAGATTGTTTCAAAAGCTACCAAATTTCAATCTCAAAAGCTACACGTATTCCCTATCTACATCATATCACCATCTCTTCAATATTTCTTAAGATATCATCTCTTTCTGAATCATTTTCTTTCATTTCAGTCATCTCAAATTCCATCCAATCTTAATCTATTAATTCTAGCACAAATCATTTAATCACATCCTTGGTTTTGTTCCCAACCTTGTTATAGGCCTTTATCCAATCATTATCATCATCATCAAGATGTATCCTTCCCTATCCTTTTGTGTTGTTTCGGGATGTATCCTTCCCTCATCAACAACACTCTTATCATCATCATCATCATCAATCAATCTTGGCTTGCAACTTGACTGGGGAAACATCACGTTTATCCTTGAATTCATTTGTTCTTACTTTTCATCTTCTCCTTCCATTATCTCTTCCTCATCCCATCTCCTAGCCTATTCATCATTTTGCATCATCAAGTCTCAGTACATTAATCACTCCTATACTGGGGCATATCATATCAATCAAAGAAGTCAAACCA
>VDFB02157745.1:0-10866 GCA_007258455.2 Sequoia sempervirens | reverse complement strand
TTGATTTTCTCCCTCTCTTCCCAGGTGATTTTTTCATTATCGGTTAAAATGGAGACTATGACAACATTGAATCATTAGGAATTATCATTTTCCCTGCATCCCCATTTATCTAATTGTTTGTTTGCTTTGCTTGAATGGCTTTCGATGCTTGTGTAATTTCATGAGTTTGTTGCTCTCCTAATTCTTCCAAAAATTGATCTTCAATAAACAAGTTTGTAACCTTCTGATCAATGGGGACAATTTCCTAATGAAGAACCTCAAAGCTCTTTCCTGAAGAGTGAATGACTGACATACCACCTTCCCATAAATCTTCTTCAACTGCTATTTGATCAAACAAGTTTGAACCTACTGATAACAACTTATATGCCAAAAACTCATGTTCAATATCCGAAGGCTACCTGGTTGTGGTTATTGCCAGGGACTTACCTTCATGGAAAAAACTTGTACTTTCCATACTGGTAATATGGTTCATTTACAAATTATCCTTAGATGACCATGCAGATAAATAATCTTGTGTGCCTTGGAACATTAGTTTCTTGACTATCTTTGTTGCTTGATATTCTAAAGATTATTTTTCCATAGGAGAATATAGGTTGAGGTAGAGGCTAGTAAAAGTTCGCATTAGATTCCATATGTTATTTGACACTTGAAAATTCAATGCAACTTTTTAATTAGCTCGAGGATTTGCATAGACCCTTAATTCATTACTTGCCTCTACCCTTTTTCTCTTATGGATGATATGATCACAATTAAGATTATCAATCGGATTACTATTATTAAGGGATGCTGAACATGATGTAGATTGCTCATTTTGAATACAACTTGTTAGATCATCCCTTATTTTAGCATTAACCAAATGAACAAATTGTGAGGATGCAGTACCTATCGAGCATTGAGAGTGAGAATGAGGTCCAAAGTGTGACAATGCAAGCAGGTAGATTTAGGGGATTCAAAAATAATTTTTTGATAGCAGTTCCCAAATTTTGAGACTAACATAATTTGATTTGGAATTTTTTTGTCTAAATCCATTAGAACACATGTTCTGATGGGTTTTTGAGGGATTCTTAAAGAAATCTTTATCATGCATAAGAAAGATTCCTATTTGATTTGTTATTAATTCAAAGATCCTCAATTCCCTATATTCTAATGGAAGAGCAGTCATTTGAAACCAAAATGGGACAAATTTAAAAGATGCATTTTGAGCATTAAATTTTGGAATCCAAGGTTGCATGCTTAAACCCGACCCTTGATAGACCCATGATTTAATTCTAAAGACGGTATCTTTTCTTTTTTTACTATCAAATATGACAACAAATATACCCTTTTCACTATCCAAATAAAAAACTTGCTACACCCCATCCTAGTTTTCATAAATTAAATTTTTTAAATCAGTTAAGGGAAGATTAAGATTCCATAACTTACAAATTAGGGCCTTGTCTCAAAGATCTTGAATTTGTGGGCGTAACATATCCTTTGGAAATGTGATTTTTATTACATTACTGCCCTTTGCAGGATGGATATCCGCCTTTTGTTGATTGGCAGTAGGACAAATTTGATTCTCTAGAGACCTTGGTTCTTTGGGCCTCCATATCTTTTTGAAACCCCCTTTATTCGTCGAACCCTTTTTCTTCTTTTTCTTTGATTTTTTCTTTGCACGTGCAGTTTTTTGCTGAGATGGGAGCTGAGCTCCTTCTTTGGAAACTGTTCGTGCCTGAAGATTCTCATGTGATTTTGGAATGAAGGGAGCACCTTGCCTTTGATGGGTCGGTATACACAAACTTTTTTTCTATCTATAACCTTTGTGGCCACTTCTAAAATTCCTCGATCAATATCTTTACGACTAGGGTTTCCTTGCTCCATATCCTTTGTTGTGTTTGAATTAGCCCCATTGTTTTGAATCTTTGCATGAGAGGAATGCAAAACCCTAAGCCGATTATCTGCCTGCTCTGGGTGCTTTGCAAATTCATTTTGGGTAGATCTTAATCCTCTGGTGTGAGATGAGTTAAAGTCTACCTCGACTTCTTGATACGAACATTGAATGAAAACCGAATCTTTTTCAGGAATTCTTTCTTTAAAATCCCTATTACGCAGTGTATCCCCTTCACAAATATCGACAACTTGCTGGCCATTTCTATTGAAAACCCTATGAGGAGGTACTGGACGCCAGTTAGGACGCATAAATCGATGCCTCATCCTCTGCATTGTGTTTTTAGACACTGTGGATGCATGATACCTTTCCAAATCTGGGACCCTGAGCTCGAAAATGATGATTTCTCTGCAAATTTCTGACATAATAGGTGGGAAATTTGAATTTTTAAGGGTTGGGGAAGAGTCATACCTTGGACTAGGTACTAGGAGAAGGGTGGATTACTTAGGAAGGGAATTATTCTGCAACAAACAACAAAATAATACAATTGCATGGCATAATATCTTCAAAATGAAAACTAGTGAAACCATTTTCATATTTTGAAATAATAAACAAATACTAAAAGCAAATTACAAAGTTAAAGTTTGTGCAATGACGAACACATGAATAAAAGTGCATGGCAGAAAACTCTCGAACCCTTTCTATATTTTGTAGTAACAGTCAAATATAAAAAGGAATTTTCAGTGTGAATTATTGTGCAACAAAGAACACATTAATACAAGTGCATGGGAGAATATTTTCGAATGAAAACCACTGAAACCATTTTCATATTTCAGAATAACAAACAAATATTAAAAGCAAATTGTAGAGTTAAAGTTTGTGCAATGACAAACACACAAATAGAAGTGCATGGTAGAAAACTAGTCAAACCCTTTCCATATTTCGTTGTAACAGTGAAATAAAAATGAAAAACTAGTTAAACCCTTAACATATTTGATGTCAAAAACAATGAAACCCTTTTCATATTTTGTAGTAGGAAGCAAATATTAAAAGCAAAATGCAGAGTAAAACATCGTGCAATGAAGAATAAAAGATTACAAGTGCATGGATGACTATAGATGAAATGAAAACTAGTGAAGCCCTCCCCATATTTCGTAGTATAAATCTTTTTCAAAGAGAAATTTGTACAATGAAAGTTTGTGCAACAAATAGTAGAATGATATAAGTGCATGGTAGAATATTGTGGAAATGAAAGATAATGGTACAGGCCGAGTGAGGTTAAAAACCTCATCTGAAAGAGAAAGGGAGCTTTCGAGAGTGCGGAGCTAAACAATGAAGTGTGCAAAGCCGAACCATGAATCGTGGAGAGCCAAACTAGTATGGGTGCATAACCAAACAAACACTCCAGACTAAACACAAATAAAAGGAATGACAATGAGCGAGATATGCGAGAATTTGGAGCATTAAATGAACCTTGATCTTTGATTTACATGCTTGTTAGGACGAGTAAATGCAGAGGGACGCATAAGGCAAGTTGCTCAAAGGAGGTAATGAAGGAGGCAATGAGCGATTAATGCTCTCAACTGGTCGTTTGGGGTGGCGAAGTGGTTGGAAGCCATGTGTCTGTCCGATCCAATGCACATAGATTTTTGTGCTAATGAAGGACACAAATGAGCTCCACTATCAGAAGGAGGCAAATGGGCTCCACTCTTGGGTGAAGGCCAAAATGGGCTCATACAGAACATCGTGGACAAATCGGTGTGTGATAGGTGGCAGGGTGCTCAAAATTTTTAAAAAATTAAATTGATAGATGCACAAGTGGCAAAGTGACATGGTGAACAATTTGTTTTTGATTTTTTGATCCACTTGATACTCCACATGAACCTCCAAAATTAGGGTGCCCTGCCATGGCTCTCCTCTCCCCAGAGTCGTATGGTCCAATAGTCAGTGGCAAATTAATTGTGATTATTCATCGAAATATTAGAATAAATTTATATTATATCTTGTATATATTCATTTCACATATTAATCAAAATAATACCAAATATGTGACATTATGGGACCAATAATTGTTCAAGTAAAAAACTTAAATACATTCATGAACAAGTGAAATAAATATTTTTGTGTCAAATAAAATATCTAAACTATCCACTATAAGTGTGTCATTTATAAAATTTAATGCTCATTTGATAAAATAAGACACTCATTTAAACAAGTATTGTTATCATAGTGAACAAATATTGTTCTTATGTGTACAACTATTGGGGTAGCAATGTACAAGCATTGGAGTATTTAATATTAATAGTTTATCCTATTACAAATATAAGAGGTGAGCACACTAAATACCATATATTTTTTTAATAAATGTGAAGGATTTTCAAAAAAAATTAGTGTTCAACTATTGGTCCATTTTTGCTTGATATAAGCTGCAATTTAAATAATTATGTGTTGTTTTTATAACAACAAATAGTTTTGATGTGTTCAATTATTGGTCCATTTGTGTTGAATATAAAAACTAGAGATAACAAAGATTTATGGTTACCAATGTGCATTTAACCGTCAAGTTTGCATACAAGTTTTATTCTTTAAATAAAATATTTATATTCTGCTGTGCCAACAAATTATTTTTTCGGTTCTAATTGCCAGTGCACCAATGACAAGATCAATTTAATATTTAAAAGCCAAATTGGACACCCTCAATAACGGTTAGGGTAAGCTGTAATGATGAGTCAACTCCAAACCCAGTTATGAGTAGATATAGGCTAGTCAATGACACCAAGCCGCACGCATCATACAGTCTCGCACGACTATTGGCCCCTCCTCCCCAATCCGCTAAATTATATTCTCAATTTAAAAAAAATGAGATATTTAGGCCGTCACAAGTGCCCTTCCCGTCCCTGGGAAGTGGTTAAATTCATTACACTGCCGCGGTGATTTTAATGGAGGACTCAGAGTAGACCACCTATAACGAGTATTTCAAAAACAGTAATGAGGAGCAGAAACAACAGGGGCAGTGAAATTGGCAAGGGCAGCGACGATCATGCCAAAAAGAAAATTATCAGAAGCAAACACAGAAGAAAAGGACTGTTCTCTGGTGTGGAGGTTAAATGGAAGGCCCTTCTTATTACTGCCATGCTTGCATTGCTGACCATATTCCTTCTCATTTATTATTACATGGAGAACGAGGAAATGGATGGCAATTCGTCACTCAGCATAATCACACCCCTGCCAGTTCCAAAGATCACGGACTTACCGCAGGTAGAATTTATTCTATCAATTCTGAGAATCTTGTCTCTTGTCAGGGTGTTTTTTATGGGCAATTTGGCTATTGATTAGCATAATCTCTAACAAATTAGATTCTCCAATGGGCAATTGCAAATGAAAAGAAAAACTAAAAAAACTTTCAGTAATCTTTATGTATTAGTAGTTAATTCTTTGCTTTTCCTGAAAATTCATCTACTATTAAGTTCAGTTTCCCAGGCAATGTCCTTGGCCAGCCCACCATAACTCATGGGGCTTCAAGGCTAGGCTACAGGGAATTGAACCCAAGACCCCAATCCAGTTACTCATTGGTTGATCTGGCGACGGACTTTTCTTTCTCTCTCCTCCTCCCCAGTCAATCCCCCCTCTCCCGCTCCCCTCGCCATCTTTCTCTCCCTATCTCCCTCTCCCTCACCCCGCTTCTTCCTCCCCCACTCTTTCTGTATATATATATATATATATATATCTTATTTTTGATCTGAAAAGAGAACCTACAATTGATTTCTTGTAAAATATTACCACTTGTAATTTTTCTTCTTTTCCCTGCTCTTTGTGTTGCATATAGTTTGGAGGAGAGCACCGCGAGAGTCTATATTGGGGCACATATCGTCCACAAGTTTATTTGGGCATCCGTGCCAGGTGCCAAATACCTCCACACTTCACTTTCCTGAACTTGATTAGATACGTACATCAGATCATAATTTGGATAAGATTTATCGCAGGACACCAAAGTCTTTAATAGCGGGATTAATGTGGCTTGCTGTGAAGGATTCTCAATATGTTTTGCGGCATACCTGTGAAATGTCAGATGAGCTTAAAATTTATGGTTGGCTGCGTCACGATGGCCGCAATTATGGCCACCAGGTATTCTCTGCTTTATTATAATTCAATTTTTTGTTGTTTTTATTTCCATCAAATTTCAGTTGGAAGAATGATCATAATCTACCTGATTGTTGTTGGAGCCATTTTTTTCTTAAAGTTAAAATTAACTCATGTGAACTTTTGTCATTCTTCACCCTAATATCGAGTCTTTGAAATTTGAGTGTGAATCAAAATTTCAATCATCAAAAATTCTTTGTAAAGCAGCCTAATCCAGAAATTCTTACTTTCAAGTAATTATGGACAGCCAAAGCGTAATGTGTCTAAAATGTAGATAGTCTTAAAAGTATACAATGGAAGGGTTACTGCATCTCCAATAAAGTGATATGTAAGTGTAATGGAACAGAACATAAAGCAAGTTTTACTGCATGGCCAGTTTCCATCGTAATCAATTAACTATTTGATTGAATGTTTTTTCCCACATTAAAGGCAAGCAGGGTATGCCAAGGTCCACTTGTGATTATCACTTCCTGCTAGCAATGCTATGGAGCCATTGGTTGCACTTATATTCCAGATGCAATACCAATTTTACAAGCCGGACACCAATTTTCTGAATGTGAGCCTCCTTCTGGAAGGTCACCATGGGATTTCTTTCGGTTTTGCATTAGACATTATTACAATTTTGTACGCCCAGGTTTCAACCTCATGACCAAGCTCAGGAGTAAACCCAACTTTCCCAACTCACCTACCTCAGAGTAGCCTCTGGTGACTATTTGTATGGAATGGTTCTTATTCCACCAGGCATATATATTTAAATTTGCATTGATTTCCTTTCGTATGTTAGTTCCATTAAGTGACACAATGTCTTAATGAGATTTCTTGAACATTTATCTTGTCATAACAAATGCAATCCTATTCTAAATAGAATTGAATAACCAACATGTAGGTGATTGTAGACCAAGATATGGCAATGACAACCACCTTTCTTAAGAGTTGGGGCAACGGAAGTGGCTATGGAGGGGATTGGGCCATTAGATTTGATGTCAGAAATGATAGGTAACATTTTTTTTCATGCTCACTTTTATGAATTTTTAAATCATCAGGGTGTAGTTGAATATTGAGCACTGTTGGTGAATTAAATATTTGTTGGGATAATGAATTGATGAATCCAAAAGCAGAGATGCACATTGCACACATACTATTAAGTGTGTTTTGTGAATTGATTCAACTGTTTAAGGTAAATCTGTTTTGTTGTTATGTATCGATTTTACAAAAGAGGCACATTTAGAATAGCACATTGAAAGCGCAAACATTATATCTCGCAACACCAATTGATATAAACCCCAAAATTTACAAAATAAGCAATATTGCATCTCAAACTATGATAGGAGGATGATCCTGAATCCCTGATCAAGGGTGTGAGAATGGATACTATCTAGTTTCTCCCATACATTACCAACATCAGTATTTTTGTTTTCCTTTGTGTGGAGACAAGGAGAAAGAGTGGGGTTAGGGAGTTTGAAACTTCTTGGTATCTCTTCCCAGCCCTCTCTTGGTACACTTTGAGCTCAACTGTAAGCTTCTCATTACTGCTATAAGCTTTAGAGTAGAAACTGTAGGCCTGATTTTTTTTTGAGACTGAATAGAAGAGGCAGAAATTTGAATTTTGAACTCTTTCAAAATTTTCCCCATTAACTCGATCATTTTGTAAAATATCTCTATACATAAAAATAAAGATAGAAAGAGAACTGTAATATGATTTTACTGGATCATTTTACAGAAAAGAATTTAACTTTCTGTAGGAGATATAGGTGTCTGCTCAAGTCAAAAGTCTCTAAGAGCAGTATGATTGCTGCTATGAACCAAACTGTAAATTTTGCTATAATGTCTTTAAATCCTAGATGAGAATTGCTAGTTTTGAAAGGAGAAAATATGAATATGAATAATGGAAACAGAAAAATCTGAAAATTCTAAATCCTCACAACTAATCACTTTTTCTTTTCTTTGTAAGATTGGAATAAATTTTTTTCTCTGTGTGGTTTACTTTTTTGGGAAAAAAAAATGTACTACTATTGCAATATCATTTTTAGTCAATACATAGAGCAGAGAGGACATTTCCTTGAGGAGGCATGAATACTGACTCAAGTCAAGAAAGTCTTTAGGTCCAGTATGGTCACTGCACTTGGCCAAAGCATAGTCACCATTTACCTTTTAAAAATAGCTACTTATCAAAATGTATCTCCTTGTCTCACACTAAGAGCCTATTTATACAAATTCTTGACCTAAACTCTTTCTTCTTTTGTTTGTGCAATGATTTCCATTGAGAGGTGTATCCCTCTAGGCTCTATCCATTTGGGGGACTTCTTGTCATTTAACATAGATACCTGCAAATGCATAGGGTGAATATGTGAGCCAACATTGATCAACTCTAAACAAGAAGATTGTTTCTACAAATTTGAATATTTTGGAGAATCAAGTCATTGGAGAGAGAATGGGTGTAATCATAGTAGCATTACATTTACATGGCTTTGACATGGCAAACTGAAAGTGTAAATGGAATTCAATTACACGGGTTTAAAGACTTTACATCTATAGATTTGTTACAATTCATCCCAAACCTGAATTCCTATACCAATTTTTGCTACTTCATTCACTATCTATTGTCTATCTTATTGCGATATATCATGGTCTTGATGTGTGCAATAAAATCATTTTTTCCTAAGTTGCATTTTTTTGGCATTGTATACTGTGACTATATTAATCTGCTCAAAAGTGTCAGAATTTCTTCATTAGAAAAAAAACAAGACAGAGGAGATTCAAATACATGCCTGTACAGATGGTACAAGACTCCAAACTTATGGTGTAATTTGCTTCATGGTATGCATTCCAAGGATGCATCTTACATTTAGAGTATCAATAGAGGGCATAGATTTTGTAAGGTAAGAAAGATGTAGTAATAAATTCCATTACCAATAAGCATACAATAACAAAGTAGCTGCTATCTGTTTAGAAAAATTATGATGGGAGTGATCCTTTGCGATTGTTTGAAAAAATTAACAAAGACAAGTTAGATAGAAAGAAAGTGCACAAATTTTATAATTTTTTTAGATTCTTTAACATTAGAAGGTGCACGCATAGACCAGTGTTCAAGGAGATAAGAAATGAAACTGCAGCTTCCTGACCATTATAATTGTTACAAAGAGGTAACTGAATTAAATTTTTCTAAGAGCCTGCAGAATTGTCTTCAAGACTTCAATGAGTAGGTTTGCGCTCGAGTTACAAGGCAGTTGTGGCGATGATGTGCTGTTGCCTACATGGTAACTTGAAGCATGTGAAAGGCAAACTAAAAAGGTTGGGAGTAATTTCATTTTTTATTTGATCAAGATTTTAATCTCACAATCAATGAGACTGAATCTGAGTCGAATGGTGTCTTCGAATAATCAAGCTCACAATAGAACATCATAGGCCACTTGGAGCAACTTCGTCAAAGGTCATACATGTTGCAACAAATAACTCCATAATTAAGTACACCATCCAAAAGAATTCATTGTAATGCACAAGAGCAAGTCCTAACCTCCTAGAGATAAGATCAAAATGCATAGTGAACCATATAGCAATGCACATTAGCAAGTCTCAATCTCCTAGAACTTGGAATAAAATGTAGGAACGAACTAGGTACATGCACGCAAGCATCGACCTCTCAAGAGCAGGAACCAAAATGTACTAGAATCATAAATCAAACTAATTCATTGATTGGGAAATCTGGTTTCAAGCTGCTTTCATTGATTGGGAAATCTCTAAACTTTAGAAATTGGTGCAGGATAATACAAAATAATGTAGAATACAGGTTTGCCTATTACATCTCCAGCACTGTCATCAAAATATCTCATCCTGATTTTCTCATGAAGAGTTTGAGAAATTTGACAGCTGGACTCTTAAAACATCATGTGATCAGGAAGAAGTGGTTAAAGATGCAAGCAATCAACAATAATCAACCACTAATGCATCCAAGCCATTACAAACCAAGTAAGGGATGGCATCTCCAAATCATCAAATTCATACATAAAACAGTAAACAATGGCATGTTAAGAAGCAAGGCCCTTAGTGCCAAATTGGATGATATCTTTGGAATTGAGCATTAAATCATTAGACCATCTTGAAAACAACCAAGGATGGAATCATAAAGTCAAGTCATCAATGTCACCCACAAAGCAACCAAGGATGGCAAAATCTCCAGTCATTAGGGCCATCCACAAAGGAACTAAGTGTTGGCAAGATATAAAATGTGATCCTATTATGCAAAGGTAGATACAAGCCTAAGAAAAAATTGTCAATAATAAATATATCAAATGATAGAGCAAAAATAGCTAATACTTCGCACTAACATAGGTCTTGCTATCTGAACAATGGCTACATAATCAGAAAATATTAAATAATCAAGAATGAACTTACCTTGCCAAACAAGCAACTGTGAGCAAGGTGAAAGTATCATGTAATGTGTGTAAGCAGATATTCTCGATAGAGAAACAAGTTCCTCCTAATCGGAGAGCCTCATTATATTCAAGCTCTTCCATGCAAAATCTGTTTGGTAAATTATCATATTATATTAATAACAGAAGCATATTACATATATAGATTTACAAAGGAGAGATTCCACGATCATAGGACGTGATTGGAATCATAATAGAAGACTAGACTGAAAAGAGATTCCACAATCACAGGACATGATTGGAATCATAATTGAAGTCAAAGCAAAAATATAGGAACTAAACGTAAATTGAAAGAAACTCAATCTAAGAACTAAGTTAACTAAGATGACCATTAATATTACATTTAATATTTAATACCCTCTTTTAATGGTCATCGTACTAACAAAAAACTAAGTCTACCCATATTGTGTTGGTCATCAAAATGCAAAG
>VDFB02157743.1:0-20254 GCA_007258455.2 Sequoia sempervirens | reverse complement strand
AAATAGTAAAAGGCAATAAATGCCCACAATCAGTCTTCTAGAAGATTCCACTTGTAGACGCGTTCACACTATTCTTGATCTTCTTTCTTGACGTTGTTCTTTGACTTCTTTGTCACTTGAGCTAACACTTAGCCAATTTCTTGCAACTTTTTCTTCCTTCATGTGAAACTTATAACTTTATCTTCCTCTGAAGGTTGTAATATCATCGTGCTTCACCACTTCAAGTCATCACCGCTTGATCTCGACGTTCCTCCTGCGAAACAAGCAAGGAGAAGAGCATCAGAACATAATATAATCTTAACTTACCTGATTTTCACGTCGCCAACTTCTGCCTTCTTCATGATTCTTCATGCCTTAGCCAATTTTTCAACCCATCTTCTTCAAGGGCGTATCATCTTTGAGAAATTCATTTACTAACTGGAGCTCTGATACTCATTCCCGTTCATCTCTGACTCTGGAAGATTAGTCCCACGAAGCACTTGAGCGAATTCACCTAGGCAGTTCCTTTCAAATTCATCGTCTGGAGGTTTTCACCTTGAAAACACATTTTCTTCCTTTTGCCTTAAAAAATTTTCAAATTTCCCTTAGGAAATTCATCAACTTGGTGCCCACCAAAAATCTTCACCCTGGAGGCTGAAGCGAAGCATGGAAGACTTTAAAATCAACTCCTCATCGATAATCTTCGATACCCAGAAGAAAATTTCTTTTAGAACGTGTCGAACTCATGGGTACCCAACGAACGGGTTCATTTAATTTTCTTGAATTTTGAACCTTAGAAAATATTCTTTCATCAAATTTATTCTCGTTCTTCGATCCCCTCTGAGAATTTTGCTCTGACTTGGAAAATTTTTAACAATCCTGTGGAGCTGGCATTCACTGACTTCACCTCTGGCAACTCTGCTCACGCTTCAGGAAAATTCCATCACCTCTCCAGACTTAGGCGTTTTTTTAAGGGAGAACATTTTGTGCCTTAGAAAATTTTGTATCACTAAGCATTTTGAAAAATTTTCCCTTAGAAGATTTTGGTTCATTCGCCAGTGGTGGAAATTTTATCAACTTCATTTAGAAAAAAAAATTTATTCATGCCTAGCACACTTTTATTTCTCACTCACCATTTGCACTTAGGCGCACATCACCCTTGCTAGAAGACTTTCCTTCCAACGCCTAGGCAACATATTCATCACCTTGCAATATTTTCTAACACTTTGGCACTTACCACCTTGGGCGCATTTAACATTTGAAAGATGTTTTCATAAAAAAAAAAATCCAACGCCTAGGATATTACTTCACCTAACCCTCAACACTTTTATCTTTACATGGCGCATATAGGGGTAGCAAGAGGACAAGCTTTATTTCAACGCCTCCTTTGACTTTCTCTTCCTCTTGGCGCATTTGAGGGGGTGAGAGGGATGGGCGCATTTGGCATGTAGTGGAGGACGTATTTCACACTTAGAATATTTAGCAATTCCTCCCTAACTTGGGCACATTTCATACTTGAAGGAGGATAAACTTTAAACACCACCCCTGACTTTTGACTTTGTATGGGCGCATTCAAAGGAGAGAGAAGAATGAAACTTCAACGTGACTCTTGAGCTTCCTCGTTTTGTCTTCACATGCCCTCTTTTGGGCGCATTTGAGCCTAGGAGGAGGATGAGCATTTTGACGCCTTGACTTGTCCTTTTCAAACTTATTCTACCATGCAGCTTGGGCGCATTTGGCATGTAGTGGAGGATAACACATTTCCAATGGCCAGCCTTGACTTGTTGACTTCTAAACATGGGCGCAAATAGCATGGTGAGGTGGATGAGATTCTAACGCCCTTGACTTCTTGTTGGGCGCATTTGCTACTTGATGAAGGATGGGCGCAAATGGAGGGTGGTGGAGGATATCTCCATGCCTTAGAAATTTTTTTCTCATCAACCTCTTAGAGTGGGCGCATTTAGGCTAGGGAGCAGGGTGAAGTTCTTGACTTTCCTTGACTTTTTGCAACTTGGGCGCATTTTGCCCCCTAAGAAGGATGATCTTCATTCTTAGAAATTTTCAGGCCTCCTCATCAACTGGGCGCATTTTGCCATGTCTACTGGATGAAGTTCTAGACTTAGAATTTTTTTTCGTTTTTCGCCAGTATTTCATGCCCTGCTATTTATAGTAAGCCCTCTGATTTTGCATCTCTGGAGCTCGGAATGACCTAAAATTTTGCACACTGCATCCTCACAACCTTGTTGTTCTGTCGACACTGCCATTTTTAGCTGACTTGCTATTTTTATCCCATTTTTGGTGGTGATTTGCTAGAAATAGTAACCTCTTGTTTCTGATAGCTCCACTGCTCCAATCGACTTGAAATTTGAATGAGGCGCTCCTCACCACGTGACCTTACTGTCGACACTGACGCATGCGCCTGATTTACTATTTTTAGCCTGTTTCCAAATTAACTTACTATAAATAGTAAGTGCTCCGTTTGACTCGAAATTTCACCAGCAGATGCTTTGAAGGACACCGATCGCGGTGGTTTACACCGGTTTTCAAAAGTTTTGACTTTTGACCCCTCTTTAGGCTCGAGTTGGAAACCCTAATTGGATTGCATGCGTATCAAAGATCTATTTGTTCTCGTTTCTGTTGCATTGCGATCATTCGTGGTTACGACTGGGAAGCGGTGTCGGACTGCTAAAAATAGTAAGTTCCTTCTGGTGATCATCTGTTTGCATGTCACACCATCGCGAAGCTCTCGAAAACCCATGGGAATCATCCGACATGCAAAAAGAAACCTCGACATGCAAACCCTAAAATAGCCTCGGAAGGCTGGTCGAAAGTTAATCGTCTCGTTTTGCATGTTATATCATCGCGAAGGTCTTGAAAAACCCAGAAGGAATATCCGGACATGCAAAGAAAAACTCTGCATCTGAACCCTGAAATTCGTGTCGGAAGCCGGACTGCTAAAAATAGTAAGTTGTCCGTTTTCGCTCAAATTTTGCACGCAAGCAGCCTGATGTGCTCTGAATGTCGTTTGACTGTTGGAATCTCGAAAATGCTGAAGGATTGCCTGTAATTGCACACTTAAAAAAAATAGTAAGTACCTTAGAATTCAATGAAACTTAGCTGAGAACCTGCTGGGAGCACACTGACAACAATGTTAGGCTCATATTTCAATTTATTCACTTTACTCGACCTCGGACTGACCAGGAAAATGGAAACCCTAATTTCAGACTTGGCCAAATTCACGTTTAAACTCAGTGACGGGCTCAATCCCGAAAAGACAGATAGTAGAAAAGAGAGACAACAACAAAACGACCGAAAAGCAAAGCCAAAATTAAGGGGTCCCCATTTGCAATGGGGCGATGTGTGAAAAACATCACAACACAACCCTAGCTGGAAGACTGTGGAGGAGGTCAAATCAGATTTCCTACAAGGGTGATTATTGCAAATTTAATGGTATTTGACCAAATTTGGAGCACAAGAGATTTGATTTTGCTTGGAAGAAGCATTGATTGTTTTTGGAGGTTCACATTTAGCTACAGCAATTTCATTGACAGCCGATTATTCTTGTGAAAGTCGTGGCTTTGCTTACCTCCCAGGCACACCATCATTTTGCAATTGTCAATTACCAGCAGTTCGAATAAGGAGGTTTGTGGGGAGATTGAAGTCTTGGTGAGAGCGATTGGAGAATAGAGGAAGTCGCCATTGTCAAGGACGAGTTTGCTGCTACACAAAACGAGCTCAAGAAAAGTCTAGTCGCAACTGTATAGAAGTCATTGGTGTCCCTGCCAGGTTGGAATGATTTATTATCTAGTTGCATTGTATGAGTGTTGCATTTAATATACAGGTCTGCATTCATAGTTGTATCGCTGTCATCACAGCTGAGTTTGCATTGGCATTGCTACTTATTTGTAATAGTCCCATGAAGTTAATGTAAGTGGTCAGTATTTGCAAAATATTGTAATGGTTCTGAGTTTCAAAACTGCAATTCAATATATAATGGAGTTTGGAGTTCGCATGGCAATTGTTTGTAAAAATTTCTACAAGCAGTATTTGCTCATTTCAAATAGTTGCATCTTATTTCAGTCATCTTAAGTCTTGAAAAATCAGAAAAAGTTTGCATTTCATACCTCACTGCATTTTCAGTCATTAGCATACTTTGTTAGAGTCTATTCATGCATATTTTTACCATCATATGAAAAAGAAATATCTTCTACATGCTGAAAGAGAGTTGCAAGACAAGTGTTTGAAAAAATCCAAAACCACTCAAACTGAAAATTTAGAGCAGAATTGGCAAGGGTCTTTACAGTGGTATTAGAGCTAGCTTCCTGCTAGCTTGTGAAGTTAGAAAAAGATAGTGTTATGTTATGAATCTAGACGATCAAGCTTATATAACATATAGAAGAGAAAGGAGACAAGGTTTTGATCCATTTGCTACCGATTCCTCATCCGAGGAAGAAATTATGGGAGATAGGGCCTGTTGGCATTTAAATTTGCACCTCTGGAATGCGTATTTGAAATGGACAGCTATGCACAGTAAAACTGCTCTTCAAATTAGGAGGGGAAGCTCCCTCTTGCCGATGGTGTTGAAAGAAAGTAAACTAAAAACTAAGTTGCCTATCTTTTTGATCAGCTAGAGCACAAGGTTTATTAAACACAAACGCTGCAGCTGAGATTTTCTGATTTAAGAACTTCAACTACGACTAACTTAAGCTAAAGACGTTTCTAACTTCTCAAGTAATGCGCAGAGCAAGAGAAACTAGAAATGAACAAGGTTGATTCTCTGACAAAGTGCTTCAATAAACTCTTTCTCAACATACATCTACACACTTCAATGTAAGCTAAAATTAAGATCACAAAAGCATAACACAAATAACGGAAATCTGAGACGTTATACCAAGGCAAAGGAGGCTCATGATTTTATTTCTCAAACTTCTGGAACAAGAATAACTAAACACATGCCTGGAACAAGAGCTTGCAGCTAAAGAGGCTTGCAAAACTTGTTCTTACACAATAGGAGCAACAATTACAATAACTCCTTGTTGGCTAAAAGAGACTCAACAATTCGCTATCATAAAACAATTGAACAACACTTGAACAAAAAATAGAAGGCACAATAGGCTAAGCGTTTTGTTATCACTAGCATGGTTAAAGAAAACTAATGAGCAAAGGCTCTTATTTATAGGCAAGCATAGGAGTAGGGAACCCTAAAATCTCCTTGCTTTCACAATCTAGGGCTTGCTCAACAAGCAAGCTTTATTTCTAAATCTAGAAAGAAGATAACATCTAACACCTAAGAAAGCAGGAAAAGCGGGAAACGCCAACTATTACATTTATCTTCTTTCTCTTCTTCAAAGAATGGATAAGAATTGCTCCAAGAATAGAAAGAAAGCTTTAAATCTCTATGACATCCGCTAAAAAGTAGGAAACTGTGTCCCGGTTTGGTGCATCTATCCCATCAATAACAAAATTGCGTTTTTCCAAGATATCTTCTCCATTTGCAATTAATCTCAGGAAATCTTCGACCTCATTGGCTACTTTTTCAAATCTTGCTAACATCATGGCAAGGTGATTCATTCTGCCACCAACTGTATTGCTGCTATCACAGCTGTGAACAACACTCTAAAATTGAGCTTGCACTTCATCAAGCCCGACATAGGAACCATCTTCAAGACTGTACCAAGAAGGAATCTCTGTGACAAACTCATTGATGAAAAGAAGAGATTTGATTACCCGTTGTTTGTAGGCAATAAACTCCTCGGATATCCTCTCGTAAGTCTTAACCTTGACGCTCTCTCCAAGCAAGGATCTGCCTCTTGTGTTCTTTTGAAGTCGCTGAACCATAGGCTGTATCTAAATCAACAATGATGATTTCATGCCTTGGTTTTACTTCAGCCACTAATTGTTCAAACCCTTGGATACTTTGACATAGCTCATGAGCGTTTTCTCTCAACTGAAACATCTGTGCCAAGATCTCCTTTCCTCTGACAATGAAACTCTCAATCCACTCTTGAGTTTTTTTCCCACAAATGACCAGCTGCCTCAACTGATGATGATCAACTGGTGTATCTAAAACCTGGGGCAGCAACAGAGTAGCCTGTGAAGAACCATGGGCAAGGTTAGAAATATAAAGCCTAAGTTGCTATATTTCAGCCTTGAGGGCTGCTTTGTCTTCCCCATCCTTGAGCACTCTTTCTTGAAGATTTTCGGACACAACTCTGAACAAACTGACATTCGTATGTCTGGTATTTCTACCTGTTGTGACCTTTTCACACATCGCCCCATCGCAAATGGGGACCCCCAGTAGTTTGCTAGTTTTTTTGGGTTTTGTCTCCGCGCAACGGTTTCATGAGGTCACTTCTTTTAGAATTTCAAGTAGTCTTTTGAGAATCATCCGAGCCAAGTCAATAATCCATGCTTGAATCAGTGCATAAACGTCATGGAAGTGCTCAGAAGGTCCAGGAGACGAGGATCGCTTGTGCTTTGGGCCAATTCTGACCTTTCCTACTTTTTAGGGAATCTGCTTTTTTGCTTTTTCATTTTTTCATTTTTGGCATTTTTGGACCGAACGGGGTTCCCTATTTTTTAGGGATTTTGCTTTTTCTATTTTTAGAAAGTCAACCCTAGTCAACGGGTCAACATTTCCATCTTTAGAACCAAAAATAACCAAAAAATTGAAAAATCATTGAAAAATCAAAGTGAAAATCGAAAAATCAAATAAAAAATCAGGAAAAGCATGGAAAAGCAAGGGAAAATTTGAGAAAATCAACCCAAAAATCTGGAAAAATCAGTCAAAATCTGAGAAAAATCACCAAAAAAATCAACCAAAGGGCATGAAATTCATGATAAATTTTGCCTAAGTCTAGAAAATTCACCATCAAGAGAACATGTTCAGCCATTAACAAAGTCGGCCCTATAAAGGAGGGAAGGTAAGGATGGAGAGTTCGCCATCAAGAAGATAATAAAGATGTCGGCCCTTAAATTGAGGGACATGGCATAGAAGTGATGAAGTCCGCCTTTTCCTTGGTAAGGAGATGGCATGAAGTTTTAAGAGATCGGCCCTACATTTGAGGGACATGGCAAAGACTCTTGGAAGTCCGCCCAGCCATGGCAAGCCATTTAGAAAGTCCGCCCAAGCCTTGAGTAAAGATGGCAAGACATGTGTGAAGTCCGCCCTAGAAAGAAGGGAAGTATGCCATGAGGGACGTCCAAGCCCAACCAAAGTCTGCCCTCACCTTGATAGAAAATGGCTAAGGCACAAAGAAGTCCGCCCTTGACTTGGCATGACACCTCCAAAGTCCGACATGACTTGAGAGAGGAATGGAAAGCCTTCTTTAAAGTCCGCCCACCATGGAAAGACACTTGTGAAGTCCGCCTAGGCATGAGAAAGGGGGAAAATTGAATTTTTTTTGCTTAGTGTTTGATGCCTAGGAAGAAAATCCGAAATTTGTCTAAGTATGGAGGCTTTAGAAGGAGAAAATGCGAATTTTGGCTAAGTATGAGTGTGAAAGGAAAATGTCAAGGAGAGTGTGAAGTCCGCCATACCTTGATGGAAGATGGAAAGAACTTGGGAAAGTCTGCCTAGGCCATGGCAAAGGAAGTGTGAAGTCCGCCTAGCATAAGAAAGAGGAGAAAAGATTAAAAATTCGCCTAAGTATGAGGCCTAGGACAAAGATTGGTGAATTTGGCTAAAGTGCACAGAGGGAAATGTACATGGCTAAGAGGCAAGAAAGTTCGCCCTTGGCTAAAAGAGGTTAAAATTTGTCTAAGTATCATGGAATTTTTCCTAAAGAAGACATCCAAACGCATACTTTGCCTGGAGAAATTCGTCCAAGCAAGAGAAAAATTGATTTTGGCATGAGAAAATATGCCTGGCACAATTCGAAGTCCCCCATGGCAGAAGAAAATGAGGATTTGGTGTAACATTTATTGACAAGATGGCTAAAATTTTAACTTGGCTAGATGAGAATTGAAATAAATTTGGAAAATAAACATTTAGCCAAAGAAAAGGGGAGAAAAATTAAAATAGCCATGGGTCCAAAAACGAACGGGTTGGAAATAAATTAAATATTTTAATATTTTAATAATTTATTTCCAATACTTAGAAATATAAAACGACTTGGAAAAAATAAAATTTCGCCAGGGATGTATTAGAAGAAAATAAATTGCACCGGACAAAGATAAAATCCATGGGAAAAATTAAATTCGCCATGAATTAAAACTTGAAAAATCGAATTTAATTGGACATTTAATGTTTTTTTCAAAATTTCGAAAATCAAAGATAAACACTGAAAAAAATCAAATTTTGGAAAATCAAAGAGATTTGCTTGGATAAGCTTGCCATGGAGTCTTTTCGAAAAAAAATGGAAACTTACCTGTTTGAAGAAGAGAAAACAAATCGAAATCGAGA
Source organism: Sequoia sempervirens (assembly GCA_007258455.2). Taxonomy (NCBI): domain Eukaryota; kingdom Viridiplantae; phylum Streptophyta; class Pinopsida; order Cupressales; family Cupressaceae; genus Sequoia; species Sequoia sempervirens. The sequence goes on along the minus strand of VDFB02157743.1, from coordinate 11,871 downwards.
GAGAAAGAGGCAGTTGCTAAAACAGATTGAATTCTTCAGCATTATAATGAGTTTCAGCAACTCATTTTTCACAGACACAGCTGAAGAGAAGCTAATCTCTCGAAATTGTAAGATGATCAATTCTACTGCAGGCAAGATCGATATTTTTTTTAGGAAGGAATAATTTTATGCTGAAGAAGTAATTTTTTTTCGAAGAAGTGAAGAAGTTCTTGGCTGAAAGTCGAATTTCTCAACAAGACAGGTGCACTTTGTCACTTGATTTTTGATTAAATTCTCGAAGTTTAAATCTAATCTACAGCCAAAAGTTCTTTCCTGAGGTTTGGAGTTCAATTGGATAAATTCATCATTTCTCCTTCTGTCTTTTTCATCTTGGCTAAGTTCTGGCTGAAATTTTAATTAAATTCATTTACTTTCAGCTTGCTTTTTCACAGAAGTTTAATTATTTAATGAGCTGAAAGTAAAATATTCGAACACAAGGCATGAAAATAAATTATTTTAAAAAAAAGTCTTCGTATTAATGTTAGTATTTTTACTGCAGGTTAATGACCACAGCAGGAGAATCATCGAAGAAGGTGCCAGTGAAGTTCGCCAGCAAGGGGGTACAGCGAGAGTCCAAGATAAATTCAAAATAGAAAAATGTTGCAGACACTGATCTGGGACATGTTGACTTCGTAGAGTTCAAGAAAAGAGTATATGGACATGAGGGCTACCGACACCAATTGCTAGACGAATGGTGAGGAATGGAATTTTTCAAGCAGTTGGATTTCCGCCTGCAATGGACTGTGTTGAGTTAATGGTAGAATGTGCCATCCATTACAATGCTCAGAAAAGACAAATTATTGCGCCTGACGGAAGGGTTCTGGCTCACCTTGCCAAGGTGGCCATTCAAGAGACATTTGGCATCCTAGCACATTCCCGTACCATCTACAAAACCAAGAAGGAAGCCAAGGGATTGTATGACAGCCAATCAGAGTTATGCGCCACAAATGTTAATAAGGCATGGCTAGAAAAGCCTAGACCATCCACAAAGAAGATACCTAAGAGGCCACACCGGACAAACTTTAAAGAAGATTATGGGGACATCATTTTGATGCTGAACAGGATAGTCGCCAATCCACAAGGCATGTACTTCGAGACATGGATGTATTATTTTATAGACGAAGTCACTATTGGCATGAAGATGTTCAACTGGTCTCGAATGATAAGCGAAAATCTTCACGAGTAGCTGACCAATTTGGAAAAGACTAAGTCTTTTCACATGAGCTCATACATTGTCTATTTGTTGGCCAGGACATATAAATACTCAGGACTGGTTTGCAAAGGCAAAGTTGGCCATGGAGAAAATGAACTCAAGCCTTATGATTGCTACCCGCAACTTCAGCTAAGGGAGAAATCTCATTTCAGGCGGGTGCATGATGATTTCTTAATGTATATCACAAGAACACTTCAGGGAGGAATGCATCAAAGGCTGAGTCACGAAGCAAAAAGTTTGATCAGTAGGTATGGATCCTGGTTTATCCAGTTTCCAAAATTTACATATGTCAGGATCCAAGGATTCAATGGAAATCCTTACAAGTTGCCTATCTATCCAACAAATGGGATGATTTTGCTTGAAGTCCTGAGGCAGCTGGAAGAATACCATAACATCTAGAGGCCAAGTAAGAAGGCGGCTGTTACATTCCCATTCTTTATTGGGAATATGTTAGAGTCATGTCCGTTAGTGCAAGTAGCCGAGAGCGCCAGGCTAGAAATCCAGTGGTACCTGTTCATAGCCTATAAGTCCAGGGCCAATTTTGACCGGCATCATCATATTCGGGCAGTGGATGGAAGAAGATACAAACACAGAGTGGAATTGGAGGACTTCTGGGCAAACATCGTTGATGAGTACGAAGTCAGGAGAAGATTGTGGTCTAGAGTGCCAATAGACTTTATGAGGGAAACCGAACTTTTCCAGGTGCCCAATCAGTTGCAGGACGATGGAAATTATGTCCAGCCATGCTTCGAGGAGAGCTGACCTCTTCCTTCCATGAAGTGGTCAGAGCTTGAGCACTTAGACTTGGCAACATTGATGAGATCAGTGATTAAGTACTCTCAGTGGTGGGTCGACCATCATGTCCAGGAGTTGAGGCAAAAAAGAATAATGCTCACGTATGATTTACTGAGCGAGACAAAGTCATACTCCTCCAATGCTGGCACTTCCCATCATGATGATTTGGTTGAGATTGGCGAGAAGAGGAAAGAAGTAGTTCCAAGCACAGAGCCTGCTCCAAAACGACAGAGGATAGAACCATCTCATTTTGCGGCATCTCGTAATATTGATGAGCTGGTGGCTACCACAGACGAATCCTTGGCCGAAATGATGAGACCTTCTGCAGTTTAGGAAGAGAACAATGAGCCGATCCAGTTGGATAACGATGAGCCCTCATCACCTACGGGCACATAAATACTGGGTTTGGATAGTGAAGTGGAAATCTAAAATGATGACTTCGAAGAGGGAATGATTTCCGCCCTCAGAGGAGTCTTGGACATTCCAAATGAAGAGAACGTTCAAGAGGAAGATGGTATCGAGCAGCCTACCATTCCGGATTGGCTGATTGAGAGGATGAAGATTTAGGCACCAGTAGAGGTCCAAGAAGAAAATGATACTGCGGATTTCTTGGCAAGGTTGGAACAGGTTGCTACCAAGAAACCTGGTAAGAAATTTTCCACCATTCAGAGGGACGAAGCCGGCGGCCGTTCCATAAATATCGCAGTACCAACAGTGGGTAAAGCACAAGATGAGATCACTCCCCAGGAGTACGCCATAACCACTATAGATCTTGGCCCAACAACAAAAGGCCAAGAAGTGGAAGAACTGGATAATTCTGTCTCAATTGTCAAGGCGAGATTGGAAAAAGAAGTGGCGAAAAAGAAGGAATACAAAAGGGAAGTTTAACACCTGAAGGAGTATATACGGCATTTGACCCAGCCACTCAATCAGGGTGATGTAGTAGCTCCTCTTCTCAATTCCTCGCACGAGATGGCCAAGGATGTGGAGCAAGGGATGGTCATGGCCAAGGAGGCCCAGGAATGGATGGTAAGCGAGGGAACGGAAGTAGCCTCGTTCATGGAGAAATTGGCGCTTGCCTACGAACAAACTTCTTCTTTTCTTTCCAGATTGGTTGACATGGCTGAAACTTGGGACAACCTTCCAGATATTCAGGAGAGACTCATTCCATGCCTTAAGGTCCTGAAGGGCGTTCCAAGGGAAGAATTGGTTGAAGGAAAGGTGATTGCTGCAGGAGCAGCTTATGATTTTCACCATTGGTTTTGGGCAGTGACTATACGGAGCAAAGTTCTGGAGAAGGCAAAGGCGGATGGGCTCAGAGTTGAGAAGCAAGTCAAAGAAATCCGGGAGAAGATTTATATGATAGCTGCAAATGTGTTTGACCGAGAGATTGTCCGCGAAAATGACATGCAGCTAGAGAGGTTGAAGCATAAGGTTCAAGAAGTTTTCATCTCTGCTACTGGACCAATTCTGAGAAAGGATTTCGCAAAAGTGGCGAATCTCTTGGCCATCCAGAATGATTTTGTGAGACAGGAGGCGAATTGGGAGAGCACCTTCGCCAAGTGTCCTGAGGATTTGGACCGGCTTGAATTCAAGATAAGCATGCTGCCGCCAGTCACGATGGATGAAGTTGTGATGGTCGTGTCCAGATTCATCGAGCACAATGCTGCCCAAGAAGATAGGGACGCCTTCCCTTGAAGATAGCTCCAACTGCCACTTCACTGCTTGTTACTGCTTGTTTGTTGGATGTTAACTGATGTTATTTTGGGAAACCCTAATTAGGGTTGGGTTGTATTAATCTTGGCTATTGATGTTGTTTTAATCTCGGCCTTTCATTTGATTTTGAAAACTCTATTTAAACTGGTGATCTCTCACTTTCATTGGTGTGGAGACAGTGTATGAAATTGTTGCATTAAGACTATTTCCGATAATAAAAGCTCTTATGCATGATTTTCTTTGAATCACTTTTATTGTCAAGTAGTGAGCAAGGTTGCATAACTTCTTCTACCATAGATTAGAATTTGATTACAATTAAGTAGAATTTGCTTTGAATGTTGGTTAAGTGAATGCGAGATTGATCGTATAGATTAAATGGTGAAATATTCCTCATACTTTCTTCGGATGGATGATTTGCATTCGATGCGTAAAGTTAGCTTGAGCTTGTGATTGTGGATGCTTAACTTCGGTCTCATTCAAGGCTTGAAAATTATAATCACAACCTTTGAAGATTGCACCCACTTTGCGTAGTTGTCCCAAGGAGGCGAAACAAAGTGTGGTTATTCCTTTCACCTGATCTTTACTGTCTCTTGAATTCCTAGGCGTAGAATAGATCCTCTAAGCCCTTACCTTTTTGCAATTTTTTTGAGATCCAAATTGAAAGTCCCAATTGAAGAAGCCTTTAATGATAAATCCGCCTAAGTCCCGAACTTGTGAAGAATTCTTTAACGTAAGTCCCTTTGTGTATTACCAGCAAATCACAACGCCCATTGAGTTTATCCACATGTCAAGACTTGACGAAATAAACCTTGGAGTTGCCATATGATCTTCTCGCAATCTTAGCATACGCGGCGACTTTGTTCAAGAGAGGATAGAGTGTCTTTGGACATTTTATTCTGTGTGTTCGGTGAATGATAAAACGTACACCAACACTACCAAGATTAGCCTTGACCATCACGAAGTCATCCATATTCACCTCATCCATGTTCTTATCTATGGGAGGCATGGCAGTTTCCATAACCATCTCACCATCAGGATTCCTATCAAAGTGAACTTGCTTCTTTGCTTTCTTCTTAGGAGGTTCCTGATAGATGTTGTCAAGATCATCAAAATTTACCTGATATGAAGGTCTTCTTCTCTCCCTTCCCAAGGAGCTCTCAAGCCAAGACACGGTAGTATCTTTACTAACTTCCTGGGGAGGTACAATTGCAATTTCTTCATCTTCTTCAATATCCAGGTCGATGTGAATCGGTGAAGACTTTGCCAAAGGTACAAAAACATGTGTTAAAGGCGGCTCCTTTGATTCTTTTTGAGGTACAGGCTCGTCAGGAGGAGCTTCTGTTACAACTGTAGGTTGCTCCTGTATCACTATTCCTGAGAAGTCTAACCTTCTTCTTACATTTTTATTTGATCTACTACCTTTGACACCTTCTTGAGATTGACTTATGCCCTTCCCTTTCAACTGTGCTTTGGAAGAAGAGGGAAGTGTCCTTGGCGGCTCTGCTACTGGAATGGAGTTTTTCCTCTTAAGGATTAGGAAAACCTTGCTATGCTCAAGGACTTGTCTTGTCCTGTCTTCAACTGAGAGGGACTCTTTATTAGCCCAATTGACTTGAGGAAGGGGCTGATCTTCAATTCGCTTCTGAGCATACATCGGGAGAAGCACATCCTCATCATCATCTGATAACCCTTCAATGTCTTCTGATAAGCAATCTTTCATCTGGTGAAGAGTGAGCCTGATGTAACTACGCCCCCGCACCTTGAACTCATCTATGCAATTGGCCCAAAATTCTTCGAGAGCGGGTAAGTGAGCATAGTTTTTCTCAAGTCGGCCAGTGTAGACACCATGAGGGTTATAAGATCGTTTCTCGCTGTAAGGATTGAGACCAAGTTTATCTAACTCATCCCCCATGGTCTTAGCATCTGCTGCTGTTTTGCATCTATAAATTCCCAACCCCAATGGAAAACCAAGGGCTGGTTTCTTTTTGTTCCTCAAGACTGTGTGGACCTCACGTGCTTGCCTTAAGAACTCCATGAAGATGACCTCGTCTAACGGGTACCTTGGTAACATGAGTGGGGCACCTAAAAAGCCATAGACTCTAAGATAGGTGAAAGTAGGAAATTGTATGAACCAATCAACCCACTCTGCCATCGCTGCCCTGGCGACTGAAGAGATACAGACGTGCAATTCATTGTCTAGGTCCCACACTGTGTACATCAGAAAAGCCTCATTCAGCCTCTTGTAGTGATGCAATGACTTCGTGAATTCCAACTGAGGGTAGTAGTTGTAGATATGTTGTACGCTCAATGATCCCTTGGTGTTCAACCCTCTGAATTGACCTTGGTAGGCCACTAGGTAGACTAGGTAAGAAACCATATGGAACTCATGAAACTGGAAGTATTTTGTTATCTGCTGATGAAGGTTGTCGCTGATCAAGGTGGGCCAATCATAGAACTCAGTCTTCTTCATAATATGAGGAATCACGTAGAACATCCATGGTTGAAACTTGGTAGCATCTTCCTGTCTAGTGACACTGTTGAGTAAGGTGATTATGATGGAAATCTCATCTTTGAACTCCCCTTGCCCGACATTCTTAGGCAAAGTCTTATGTTTCTCCTTCATCCACCTCTGTGCAATCTTCTTGTTATATTTGTGTAAGAACCCTGGTGGTTCTCAACCCGAAACCCTGACTGAGATTGTTTTGTTTTTGCGAGTTTTGTATTTTTTTGTGTTTTTGATGGATTTTGAGAAAACAAAGAAAGCTGCGATTTCTTCTAAAATGCTAATAAATTCATAATAAATTCTAAATTCATGAAATAAGCTCATGATTGTTCAGAGAACATAGGTGCATCCATTTATTATCAAACCAGAGCTTTTACAATGCAAATAGAATAAGCAAATGTTTATAGAATATGATTTTTATTTCAAAAACCTGATTTTTGCTTGCCAGGCGCCACAATAACAAAGAATGAATGTACGGCTGAAATAAGAGCCAGTCTCCAAGCTCCAAATGAAAGGAATCCTCCAGAAGACTAAGGCGCTCCAGATCCAAAAGACTATCACTGAAAACTGAGGGCGTTTCTTCCTGAAGAAATTGTACGGCCTTGTAGGTACAGATTTGTACGGCCTGTACAGCAGCAGCAAAAGAAAAAGGTACGGCCTCAATAATATCTGTCAGATCTCTGTAAATGGACCCTCTGAGAAGTCGCCTCAACTGCCCAATGATTATTCTCTGCTGACTCTGAATGAATCGATCAATAAATCCAATCTGTAACTCCTGAATGAAGTCACCCAGATGCAAGCTTAAATTGGTATTTCACAGTCTCAGTCTGCCAAATTCCTAAAGAGGTATCGTTCTCCAGAAACGCTTCGTCTGCCAGAAACCCTAGGGTTTGCAAACTCCAATGCTCAGAGCAAAATAAGACAAATTAGAATATCATCACATAATGGTTCGATTTGTCTTGAAGAGAAATATATACTGCCTTTGAGAAAATCGACCCAATGCTCTTTTTAAAATAATCATTTAATAAAATGATTTAATTCGCCTTTTTGAACTTAGGAGAAATAATAATAATTAAATGACGCCTCATTAATGAATAAATAATTATTCATTATGTCAAAATAAATCACTTTATTATAAAGTATTAAAATACTTTATAATATATCATTTAATCATTAATATTTAAATATATTAATAAAATGACTTTAATATAAAGTCAAAATATTAAATATTTAATAAATCATTAAATACTCCTTATTTCTCCGTCTGATCATCAAACTGTAGAACTGGGTCGACTCTGAGCTGAATAGTTGAACCAGGTGCCCTGCCCAAAAAAACACTTCCGCTGACCTAACTTTCTAAAAATAGAAAGTTCCTGAAAATGCACCCTGGAAGATTCTGCGAAGGCCCAACCTGAAACAACTGCAATACTGGAGCTACCAAACACTGAGTAACTGCCCCAGATGATCCTCTGCACACTCCTATCAGCCTACGAGGATCGAAATAATAGGCTAACCTCGTCACCAGCTGTGCTGACTAGGATGGGGACATCACAATTTGTCCTTGTGCATTTCCCACATCCTTTAACATTCACCCTTTGAGATAGTGACACTTTCAGGCCAAGGGCGAACGGAAAAGCATTTCTCGATCATATCAGGCTTCGAACTGCAAATCAATTTGCCATCAACTGATTGAATCTCCCTTGTAGCCGGGTTGTAATGCTTGATGCAAGCGATTACAAACTCGAGACTCTGCACTGATATAGGAATAGACGCTGCTGCGAGAAGTCCAGAGTGTACCAGGTTTCTGATTGAAGTGTTGCCTGCACTCTCCAAATCGTGTAGATCAAACACCGGCTTGATGTGATGCAAGTCCGTCCCAGCTGTTTTGATGTAATCATGATAAAGAGCTGATTCAGTCTTGAAAACATTGGGAGTGTACTCTATTTCAGAAACCTTGAAGAATGACTGTAAACTCGCCTAGGTTCAGACAAGTTTTGAGCAACTTATTATTTTTAGAATGCTGATTTTTCTTCCTCCAACAGACAAATTTTTGAAAATTTATCTGAGATATGGGTTTTGCTTAGAATTTCGTTGCAAGACAACTCAAATCGTCCATTTTTGAAAATTTTGATTTTAGACTAAAAAAACAGAAAACCCTAATTTTTTCAATTTTCACGAAAAAAAGTTGGCACCTGGGTTTTGTTCAGAATACACTTAGAAATGGACCTAGTTGATTAGATTTGAAAAACACTGATGGCTGATCAAAAAAGCAGCCAACCCTAAATTTTGAAATTTGCTTAAAAAAAGCTGTGATATGGGTTTTCTTCAGAAGACTGATTTGAGAGGACCCAGATGATCAAAAATTGAATGCACTGAGGATTTCACTGACATGCAAATAAAAAGCAGCTGCTGCAACTTGATGAAGTTTTTGAAAATTTCTTTAGAAGAATGAGATGATAAGACCTAGATGGCTGAAAATTTGAAAATCTTGGCCTTCTTCTTGAAAAATTTAATCTTCTGGATGAAAAAGCATGAAAAAGCAAGGCCTTATGCTGCTGGTCTAAAAAATTTGATGAAGAATCAACAAACTTGAGTTCTTGAATCATAAAATATAACTTCAAACTTGCTGCTCCAACTTTCTCCTTTGAATGCTACCTGCAAAAATAATGAAAATTACATTGAAGAGAGGTGTTAAATAGACTTAGGGTTTGAATTAGGTTTGCTTTCTTTTGCTTTTATCTTCAAAACCCAAAAATTGGCCTGTTCAATGAACTTGGGCGTCCTCTTCCTCTTGCCATCTTTGAAATTTTGAAATTTTTGAACATTTTCACTAAGGCATTGTAAGTTGGGCGCCCTTCTTGGCTAGAGGCGCCCATTTTCTCCAGAGTTAGCCACTTTTTTAGGAATTTTCAACTTTTCTCAATTTTCACCCCTGGTTTGACCTCGATTTCTAGATGTTCAGTTGATCTGGCGGACAAGCTGAATGATTTATTGCGAAGCTCGACTGAATCTGGAAAGATTGTTCTGGAGGCGCCTCTGGCAAAAACTTCGTTTTGACCTTCAAATTCATGGGAGCCTATTTCCTCTAGGGGCGCCCATTTTGTCCAGAGTTAGCCATTTTCATGATTTTCAAGTTCTTCCTTTCCCCTTTGATCTTCTGATGAAATCTTTGTTGTGGGAACTATGTTGATCTGATTGATTGGTTGACAGGCTCATTGGATGGCTCGACTAAAACCAACAAGGTGATCTTAGACGCTTCGTTGATGAATTCCATCATCTCGTGCTCTTTATCCTTATGGAGGGTTTTAGTAGAACCCGAGACTGGATCAAAGCCTTTGATCCTCCGTCATTACAGGAGGCGATGAAGAAAGCACGTAACATGGAGTTCGCAGCCCCGTCGAATAGATTTAACTCCAGAGGTTCTTCATCGTTCAGAGATAACAAGGGCTTCAATAAAAATAAGGATAAATCTGATTATAACAAAGACAAATCAGATTATAAAAACGATTCAAAAGGTAAATCAGCCTTCCCACCTTTGGATCGTGAGGCCCTGAATGACCTTCGCAGGAAGAAGCTTTGCTTCTACTGCAAGGGACCATATGATGCCAGCCACGATTGTCCTCTAAGACCTAAGGGCAAGGCAAATCGTGTGATGTGGGCATATTATGAGGACTCAGAATCAGAAAATTTTGATCAGCCAGAGCATACAGATGATTCAGAGTCAGAGGCTCCAGAGCCTAGAGCAGAGATAGAGCCCGAGCTTCAGGTACAGGAGGCCCGTTTCTCTAGCATCCAGCAGGAGGGTTCTTTCAGGCTTCGTGGTGTATTAGCAGGTCAGAGGGTCATTACCCTATTGGATACAGGAGCCACGTATAATTTCATAGATGCTAGGTTCGTTGAGAAACGAGGACTCATCACTGAGGATTTCGAGGGCATCAGAGTCAAAGTGGCAGATGGATACACTTTGAGATGTGAGCGCATGATTAGAGATCTCCCCTTACGCTTGAACAATTATGAGTTCAAGGCAGATTATTACGTTGTTAATATGGGAGACATTGATTTAGTCCTGGGAATGAAGTGGTTACACTCATTGGAGGAGGTCACACTTCGTCTTAAGGACATGGAGATTCGTTTTGAGGTCGACGGGAAGACACACATACTCAAGGCAATACGGGACAGCGACCTTAAAACAATTTCTTTTCGCCGAATGGAGCGGCTCATGCGTCATGATATGGTAGAGTGGGCTGCAGAGTGTCATTTAGCACCTTTACAGGAGGGACAGCAAAAGACAGATTATCATCCTGACATTCAGAAGTTGAGAGTCAAGCATGACAAGGTGTTCAGTGATATTCCGCCAGGTAGACCTCTAGACAGAGGGATAGAGCACATCATTGAGCTTGAGGAGGGTGCGAAACCTGTTATGATAACTCCTTACAGGCATCCTAAAAGATTAAAGGATGAGATCGAGAAGACTATAAAGGAGTTACTTGCTATGGGTCACATTAGACCGAGCAAATCACCGTTCGCTTCTTCTGTTGTATTGGTGAAAAAGAAGGATGGAACGTTGCGCATGTGCATTGATTAAGGTCTGAATAAAGAGGACAATCAAAACGTCTACCCGATACCGAGTTGATGAGCTTATTGATGAGCTCCATGGTGCACAATTACTTCACAAAATTGATTCACGGTCGGGTTATCATCGAATCGAGTCGTGGCCGGGACATGAAGAGGCCGTAACCGGATGTCATTGTGAGCGCCGAGTTTGTAAGTGATGCCATTTTGGGGCTCACTAACGCGCCCGACCATACTGGTCTGGTGAGCGGTATTTCTTTATTCTTGAGGTTGTGTTTGGTCTTCGCCGATGACACATCTGATATCTGATCCGGACTTGGCAGGAGCACTTGGCTCATCTGGAGACAGTGTTGAGCATCTTGGAGAGGGAGTCCTTGTACGCCAAGGAATCCAAGTGTGACTTGGGAATGACCGAATTGTTATATCTTGGTCATATTATCAGTGCAGATGGAGTGCGTATGGATCCTGAAAAGATCCGCGCCATTATTGATTGGCCCACACCGGCAAACCTGACACAGTTGAGAGGGTTTCTCGGTTTGTGTGGATTCTACCGTAGGTTCGTGAATGGTTATTCACGACATGCAGCCCCGATGACAGATTTGATGAAAAAAGGGGCATTTGTTTGGACTTCTGAGGCACAGGAGTGTTTTGTGAAGTTCAAGGAGTTGATGACCACATGCCCTGTTTTGGCACTACCCGACCTTACGAAGCCGTTTGAGCTTCAATGTGATGCACGTGAGGGAGATTAAAAGTGCGTTTGCGCAAAACAAGCACCATTGTGTACCAGGACGCTAAAGCTCAGAGGACCCGAGAGATTATACAGCATATATGATAAGGAGATGCTCGCGATTATGCATGCCTTAGCAAAATTTAGACAATACCTTGTTGGCAGCAAATTTTGCATTAAGACTGATCATAACAGTCTGAGACACTTCTTGGGGCAGCGAGATCTCAATGACAGACAGCAGAAGTGGGTCAGTAAGCTGCAGGCTTATGACTTTGATATTTCATATATCAAAGGTACATAGAACGT
>VDFB02157742.1:0-11507 GCA_007258455.2 Sequoia sempervirens | reverse complement strand
ATGTCTGACCACCTTAACTTGGTCAAAACTTCATGAAATTTATTTTTTCTTTTTTTAATCCTATAGTATGTGAAGCATAGAATGTGACGCATGTTTCAGATTCAAAAAATGTGATACCGTTTGAAAGTTATAGATGTTTTTCAATTAGCCTATCGATCAAGACTTTAGTTGTAATTCTAATAGAAAATAAATAATAATTTTTTATTAAATTCAAATTAAAGCATAATTTATATTGGTGGAAATCTAAGAATCTCCTCTAAAAACCCTTTTCGTTTCATCAATTTTGGATTAAAAAAAAGTCGTCAGCCACATACCCTTAATATTGCCACCTTTTGGCCCATCATGATCTTGCACATACCCGTACATTTGGGTGTAATTACTATGTTTATATTCATTATTTATTTTATTTGATTTAAATATATTTTAAGGTATACCTCTAGACACACCCTTCTAGGTTTAAACTAAGCCAAAGGTATAGGAAAGATTACCCACTCTCATCATAAGCATTTAAATATCCATTGTTTGTTGATGAAACCTATTTTTTTCTTCTTGATGACATATCCTTGGCCTTGAAGGTGGGAGAAAGTTACAATATTTTGAACTAACACACATTATTTTCATGTCAGCAATTCTATTAACATGTACAAATTATTCTATAGCCTATCATGGTCTCAAACTGGCACAAAAGAAAGGATTTTAAAAAGTATGGATTGAGGGAGATTCTTTCAATATCATAAATAATTTGAAGAATTGTGCTACCCCCTCATGGACTATTGAAAATTTGATCAAAGATGCTATTGATATTCTTAAGTCCTTTGATGAATATTACATCTCTCATATATTAAGAGAGGGAAACAAACTTGCTAATGTATTTGAAAATCTAGGAGTTAGTGGATCTAGGGAATGGGGACTAAACGACCCCCTCCCTATAGAAGAAATTGCTAGAATTAATCATGATTGTTGAATTTAAAATGCTTGATGATTTAGTGAGGTGTGGGGCATGCGTGATGTTCATCATGTGGCGGGCTATTATGGTAAGGGATGGTAATCAAAATTTGGATCAATCTGATGGTACAAGAATTGATATCTGTAGGAAATGGATCACTAGGTTCATAAATTTCTCCTGCCATTATTCTTTTTTCACACATATTGTGGGCACTATTTGCATAGCCTTCTCGAGGTTTCTGCTTATTGCATTCAAAGTTCTCAAAATTCTAGACTTTTCATTTCTGGAAGCCATTGGAGGAGATAATAATCGCGTTGAACCATTATCTTGTGATGCTATCAAGAAGAAGCTAGAGGTTTGGAGAATTTTAGAAAAGGGTGGGCTGAATCCATACCTAGAGAGATTACATGGCAACAATCCACAGACTATTGTGTTGTTCGCAAAATCTAGGAATAGTAGGGTTCTCAAGTTGGGTGGAATGGAGTTTGATGTGAATGAAGATTTCATAGCCAACATTATGGGGCTCTCGATGAAGGGAAAGAAAGTCCTTAGAGATAAAAAGGAGTCGCAGGCCGCCATGAAAATCTTCTTCAAAGGTGATGAAGCTCAAGACTTGAAGACAACAAGAAGTGGAGGTTACCAGAGGAGCTCTCTCAAGGCACTATGGGGGGATGTGGCCAAGGATCTCATGCATTACATAACCCTTGAAGGATGATTCTTAGTGGTAAATGCCTATCATTTCACTATGCTCAATCACTTTCGCCATAAGAAAATGGTTTCTTTTCCCTATTATCTTTTGGCTTCCCTAGATTTTGGCCTAAAGGACCATAAGAAGAACCTGGAGAACCTTGTTTTGCATGTGGGGCTTATCCTTTTAATCTTTGATTATGCTAAATCCTTTGAAGTGGTCAAGCCAATCACTACCCCTAAGGGTAAGCAGAAGAAGTTGGAGGAAGAATATGATATGGTCTCTCAGGAGGAGTGGGCTAGCAAGAAAGGAAAGAAGAGGAAGCTCATCTTCAAGACAAGGAGTCAGAATCTAAGGAGGATGTTGACTATGTGCTAGACTTTCCTGCTACCATAGAAGAGGAAACCCATGCTTCTAGGAAGTCCAAAAAAGGGGAGTTGGGCCCTAACAAGGGTTATGAAACATGTAGTGAGGCTTCAGGTGCTGAAATGCCGATGAGCTGCATGAAGGGACATAATGAAGTGGCTGGTGAGGTTTCTTCACCTCCCCTTGTTCTAGGGTTGAAGCAAAAAAAAGAGCTGGAGATGGGAAGCAATAGGAAGCTGGTTGTTAGGTCTATGAGTCAACTGCTAGAGATGAAGTCCCCTCTTAAGATTATGAGTGGACTTGGTATTGTAGATTCTTCGATTGAGGTTTTGGGATTGCAAATGGAAAGGAAGGTTGTGGCTAAGGTGGGGAAGGGTGTTGAGGATTCTCCTAGTGTTGACCTGGATAGGCAAAAGAAAAGAAGGGCAGTTGCTGTAGGAATTGCAGAGTCTATTCAAAAAATCCAAACTCTGATAGCTACTGGGAAGGGGAAGGAAGTCTCTGCTAGTCAAGATAAGGTAAGTTCCTCTCATGAGGAGGATGCTCTAGGTAAGGGAGTCTTCAACATTGATAAGGACAATATTTGTGATGTTTTGGGAACTGCTAGAAGGGGTTCCATTTTTTTTTATAAGTTATTTAAATGGTTGTTCCACGAACTGAATACGACCAATGTGAAAGTTCGTAGTATGTTGAGCAAAGTTGATGAGTCTACACGACAGAATCAGATTGATAATCTGATGAATTCTCTAAAAATTGTGGCAGATGAAATGTTTGTTATGGAGTAGATTCTTGAAGGTAGGGTTCTCTCCCTTGAAACTAATTTGGAGAATCTTTACGCTAACATGGAAATGGGTGGGGAGGTGGCAAAATCTGGGGGTATTTTTTATTTTGTTGGTATTACCTTCCCTTTTCAAACTGCTAAAAAATGCAAGGAGACTATTCAGTCTTGTGAGATTGGTGCTACTAGTAACCTGTTGGAGGGAGAGGTGTCTGGTGATAAGGGTGATGATGTGAGTAATGTTTTGATTTTTGAGGTAAATGTGGGTGGGCCTAGGGCTAGAACCCATAACAAGACCAAAGCTATGGCTAGTGCACCTATGAAAGAAATTTCAAATTCCTTTGATGATGGTCAGAAGGGTGTAGCATGCAATGTGGAGGCGACAAATATACTGAAGAATATGTAATGCTGATGGTTTTGTTCCTCCTTTTTGGCTGACTTCTTGTTGTTGATACACTATGTTTGGGTTGATTGTTACTTTTTATAGACCTCTTTTGCTTCACTTTCCTTTTTTGTAAAGGGTTTCGGGCCCCTTCAAAACTTGTTATTTACCTCTAATCAAAAACATGTACAAAATTATAGCCAATCCAATCTTGGACTTTTTGACTTGAGGCCATTCTAACCTATCTATGTTTCCCATTAAGTCTATGATAATTGTGAAACCCATGTTCATTGTACTCCTTAGGAAATATTTTAGATGGGTCCATAGATAGGTGGAAGAGTAATAAAATTGGAATTTGAATAATAGTTTATATCACCTTTACTAGAGGTTCACCTATATTTATAATATTTTTAGTAGTGTGAGGATTCAAAGAGAAAGTATTGGAAGTATTATAAACATTATTATAATTATGTTTGGTTTATTTCTTATCATTATTCTTTTAAAAATTATTTGTTTAAAAAAATGAAGGACAAGACTTGATTGAGAAGGTCTTTGGGAGTACCCATACTTCAATTAATTTGAAGTATGCACTTTAATCTTAGGATTCTTCACATGAGTGCAAAGTTCTATGAAATGATTTTATCTATTCAAATAAATACTATCCAAAAGGAGAGTTAAGAGGCTTTTAATAAAAAATATTTTCAATTCCTCATTAGGGATTTAATGTTTCATTTTGGCACAAAGTGATTTAAATCTTAAAAATTATTCATTGGTATTCTCATTAGATCATTGGGAACACTTAAATAAATCAATCATGATAGATTTGAGGCTTATCTTGACACAAAAATGACTTAAGAAAGTCATAGCTAGTTGATCAAAATAATAAATAGATAAAATAGGTAGTGAGTAGAACCCTTGTATAATGTGATTTTCAGTTATGCTAGGGAACAAGTAGTGAAAATATTAATCATCATAAGCATAGTTAATACATGAGCTACATTAAAGGCTTAGAAGTGTGTATTTAGGTCACATTTTCTATAGTATAACTAAAAAAGAGGTGCCACCAATCCCATAGATAATGGATAACTAACAACCTTGAATTCAAGAGGTGCCTAATGTGTCCAATCATATGTAATAATATCTAATTACTAGTCATGAAATCAAATATTTCAACTTTATTTGGCTTCAACAATAGTGAATCAAGAGTGGAGGTTGGGATGGTGGTGGTAGGAGTAGCATGATAAACAAGGAGAAGAGTATAAAGAGTATGAGATAAATGGAAGAGAGATGATGGCCATGAAACCTAAAAGGACACTATTTAAGTTATAGGAGAATGTGTAATATTGATGACATAAGATCAAGGAACTGAACTAGTGGTAGAGTGTGTTAGTATACAAATATAGGTAAAAAAATTGAGTAGATACCATAGGGAATCTATAGTACGCTAAGAGGAGGAAGGATCCATGGAAGAGGATAAATGCATGCACAAGGGACAAGATGCACCAACAAAGACTTAGAAGTAGCCAGGAAGAATCTCTAAACTAAAGAGGACACCCATTAATAAATTTTCTAGAGATGTAGGTAACTATGAAAGAGAAGCATTGACAAACTATTTAAAAATAATCGTGGAGTTAGAGATAGACCTTCCTTATGGACATATCTATTATGCTCAACATTAGATTTTTCATTATTATTAGCTTCAATAGGAATTTCTTGCTAAGTGGATCAAGAAGCCATATGAAAATTTAGGTGAGCAATTTTTCATACAAGTAAGTTAAAGAGTTCAACTAGCTTGTGGCATAAAATACTATAGAAACATAATCAATGATAGATCAAAAATAGCTATGCACATGAATCTTAGAAACATAATCATTCACAAAATATCAAAAAGAAAAATAAAATTCATAATAAAAACAATGCAACATCTTGTTAGTATATGTAAACAAAACTAAAACTACAAGTAGTGGAAAATTTTCATTCATTCATTATCTTAATGTTAGAATAAAATAACATAGAAAATCATGCAACTGAACTAGATGGACTAGCTTGGATTGAATAAGATTAAAAATGTATCAAGTGGCCATTAATTTGATGGAGAAGTTGAATAATTTACAAAAAAGTACACCAGAAATCAAATCAAATAAAAAACAAAACACACCAGAAATTAAATCATATTGAATACAAAACTTGTAATGATTTATACTGCTTTAAAATTAGATACATCTCAAATCTTAATTCTAAACTGAAAAAAATTAAAATGCAATTCCAACCATCAAAAGAATTACATTATAAAATGTTTCAGACCCTCTAATAAAATGTGTTTAAAATACAAACATTGATAAGCCCGAATCAATTTACTTCTGCCATTCAGGTGACAGATGATCTAATAAAATACTAATATAAAGGTGGATCGGTTTACATCTGGCATGCAGGTGACTTGTGTGTGCCATACAAATGGCGACAATTATGGATCTCTACTTTTTCCCCTCGTCCTTTTGTCCACAATTTCCTTAGCACTTTGGTACAACTAGCGTTGCTCATTAAGGACCACATGCTCCTCTGACAAGGGTCTTCTCTGATTTGATCTATCATTAGCAGAGATATGGAGATATTTTAACTTCCTTCCAGACTTTCTTGTAAGGTTCCTATGGATTATCTGCATGATGAAGAAGCTTTAAATAAGTCTGAAGGATTAAACTATTGTCTCATATGACACTGGTCTGCCAAAACTTTTGGACCGTGCAATTATCATTTTCAAGAGCATCAACAGACCAAATCTTGAAGATTAAGTATTTTAGTGTCCCAAACAGAAGGTTTATGAAGCATGGTCTGGCTGTAATCGAGGATAAAGAAAGAGTGGGTTTCTTGTAATGATCAATGATCTCTGACTGGGTAGCAGAAAAAGAGCTTTTCGTACATGTGGACCCTGTACAATCAAAGATATGATGCTTCCCTTGCACCGACCTTGGGACAATATGCCACATACAGTTCAGGAATCCATTTCATGAACCATTTACAGCAAACTTTAGATTGTATATAGTGTTTTTTTATATGTAATACTTGAAAGTTAAATATAGTTTTAAAATGATTTAATTATATTTAGGTAATAATGTTTCTTTTAGTATGTATTTTAGTATGTATTTTAGGTTTTGAAAGGGATCTACTCTTTTTTAAAACTTACAATAGCATAATAGTTGTAAGGTTAAAAATTACAAACTATGCTACAAAAATAAAACTCGCAACAACTCATAAGACAAGACTGATTGTCGGTTCAAGGATTAGCATTACAAGGAGCTCTGAAAAGTACCAATTGACAGATCCTTTGACTTGACAAAACCAAACATCATTTAAAAATAATTTTACTAGATATTTAAATAATAAATGTTTGTTTCAATATATATATATATATGATTAAAGTAAAGTTTGGGTTTTGAAAGGGACTCATGCTGTTTAGGAAGATTAGAAAAAATATAACAATGAAGTTGGAACAAATGTCAAGCAATAACCACATAAAAAAAATAACATAAAAGTTGTAAGGAAAAAACTAACAAACTACGTCAAAAAACAAAAATCATAGCAGACCATCCATAATCCAAGACACACCGACCAGCTCAAGGTGGCTTGAAATTCTGACATTTCAAGCAACTCTGAAAACTACCAATAGCCCAATCCTTTGACTTGGAAGGACCAAACATCATTTTAGTGCTCTTGCTTCCAAGAACCAACCTTGAACCCAAAGAGGTCATAGCTCCCATTCTACTTCAAACTATAATCCAATATTTGGTGATGGGTTGCAAGGTGGGAAAATGCCAAATCTCAAGCATAGGCATGAGGGCATTTACTGTTTGGGTTTTACCACCCTTATCCTTAGTGATTTTTCTTTTAATATGCATTTTGATTGAATATAAAATTTATTTTATTTTGTACATAAGGTTTTGTTTAATTGGTAAAATACGAGTCTTTGATATCACTTAGAATGTCTCTAGCATAATTATATTAAATTAAATTTTGTTTAAAAAATAAAATAAAATATTTAAAAAACAAGAAAGAAAATGACTCACAATGCATGTTTGAATTCATTTTAAACATTTTTTTATGCACAACATTTAAAATAAAACCTGTTTTTATAACTATATCTCTTGGAATAAAATCAAAAACATGATTAAATTTATGGAACACATTTTTGATGAATATTCTATATTCTAATTTAATAATAAATTGATATTTTTTGGCAAATGTTTTTGATTGAAGTTATGAATTAGGTAGAGATGAGTTTTTAAAGTGGTCCAAACTTTGTACATGAAACCAATGCGAAAAATACCACTGACAACTTCTTATTCAATCATCATCTGACTACCTTCTTACCATATCCTTCCGACAACACCTGCTGCACACCTAGGACCACCAATATATTTTTTTAAACTAGAATTTTAAAACCCATACTTATCATATTGATTGTATATCTGACCAACCTTGTGTGGAGAAAAATAAATACAAAACCAATAGAATTTTATCATATCCTTCCAACAGCACCTTCGTACATCTAGGACCACCAATATATTAATTTTAACTAAAATATTAAAATATATATTTATTATATTGATTGTATATCTGACCAGTCTTGTGTAGAGAAAAATAAATACTAAACCAATAGAATTAAACATGTAGGACCACCAATACATTAAAGGAAAAACTTAAAAGTATTTTTAAGGCTGTAAAATAACTGGTTTGAATTGATGTATAATTGAGCCATATAATTGAAGATTTCAGGCTGCCTGTTAATTTAAAGTGACAGCAATGGTGTTTTTCTGATTATATAGAAAATATATGGCTTCCCATTACAGTCTCAATAATATTCACCATACAGAATGAACAATGCTGCTCAACATTCTATATATTTGCAGCTACTAAGGCTTCATTGCCATGCCAGTCGCAGTGTTTCTTGTCAAGACCTAAATGAACCATAAAAACAGTTTTATCTCAGTCCCTGGGCTACTCTCAGACATAAAAAAATGCAAAGTAAAATACCAACTTATTTCCTGCTTCTGATAATACCATGGGAGTGAGATTTTTGGAATGTCTGGACCATTTGATGTATGTGGGTTCTGACCAGACAAATACAAACAAGAATGAATTGCTTCCTTTCTTCTTGTTCTATAGTTGTCCATAATAACTGACAAAAACCTTCAATAAAACAATATTGAAAGTGAGTTTACAAACACAGATGTCAGAATGGAGGATTGAAACATGTTAAATTAATGGTTTTGTCCTTTGTATAGAGGTTGACAGCATCCTTATCACAGGTAACAATGAATTTCCGATGGACTAAAGTTCCTTATGAATAGTGGACCTCATTATTGCTCTGCTTAAAGTATTATCTGCTTCAATACAGATTCACTGGTTCGATTCCTTTGGTTTTTCTTGTAATGAACCAAACACTCTACTGATTGTTATTAAAAGTAGGATTTGTACAGATTGTGCACTTTTCTAAAGAGATCTTAAAGTAGATCCTTACAAGATTTTCTTAGATCTGTAAAATCTGAACTTAAAAGTATCTAAGATATATTCTAATGGTTTTTAATTTTTATTCACTGGAAAAAGATTGGTAGTGTCTTAGTTTATCTCCACGAGAAGTTGTCATAATAATTAAGAATTCAGTAGAATTAGATGTGGAATATAATTTAGTTATAAATAATTGTGGGCTATCATAATTATACTAACTAGGTTTTGTTTTTAAATGCTTTTATGTTGTATACTCATTATTGGTAGTTAGCTTGAGTCTTTCAAAGTCTTTTATTAGTCCAATTAATTATAGTCTTATATTATGGAGGAAAAATAGTTTTCCATACGATAATTAAATATTTAAATGTTGATTTATAAAATTAAATATAAGATAGGAGTATTTAAATATATGAATAATAGTGTTAAATAAGAAGTTCATTGATACATTGAAAGTCAAATGCATCAAGATTGAAGAGATCTTAATTTGTAATTTTCTTCAATTTTTGTGAATAGAGAGATGTTTTTTTCTATATTGAATCTGCTATATTTGCTTTTATCCACAAATCTAATCCTAAACCTACATCTATACACCTCATCTTCTTTATTTGCTAAATCGTTTATGTATTCTCTATTGTAAAGACCACTGGTGTTAAATAAGAATACCTTTCAAAACTTTTCCAATTACTAGGGTGAAAGTTCTCTTAGGTCAACCCCAAGAAAATACCAACTTTATTATTTTGTGAATAATTGAGGAAAAAAAGCTTTGAATATGCAAATACTCTAGGATGATGTGATGTAGAATTGGATTTTATAGGTGCTCCAATTAAAGAGTTCTTAGCATTATACTTTCTTAAGTGTTATTGATATGCAATGCCTTTTGATGGTGATAAATGTGATAGCACCCACCCAAAAGTGTATCATTCAAATATTCATTGTTGTTTTGGTTCCCTATTTTTCTCCCAACATTAATTTCTAGTCTAAGATCTTTATTAGGCCACATTGATTGTTTTGTGCTTAGTGTTATGTTTTGTACCTCTCTTAGTATTTTTTATGTGCATTCATGTTTATATTTTTCATGTTTGAGTGTTTTCAATTGTGCTTGAAATTACACAATAAATTTTTTGGGTTCTACTATAGTAAAATATTTCTTACAAACCTTCATTTTCCACCTATTTTATTCTCCATCAAACTATAGACCCTCCATGTAGTCACACAATCTTTGCTAATTATGTTGTAACATTTTCTTTCTACTCAAAATTATACTTTATCCTCCCTTTCATATTTGCACACCCATCCCCTATCCTTTCCACCTTCATCCTTTGCAAGATCTTAAAACCTTCATTAGAAAATTATTATGAAATGTACCCTGAACTTCAATTTTTTCCCACCTTACTCCCTATTAAAATTTAGTCTCTCCATACAAAATTGGAAAATTACGTTGCCACTTTAATATTTTTCTCTTTTTCCATGCTTCTATTTTGAATTTTTTTGACTCCCTATAGTAATTGGTAATTGTACCTCAAACTATTTTTCCTACCATATTCTTGTATTGTAAACTTTGTCACCCTCTATATGATTTATCAACCCCAATTGTATCTCTTCATTATATTTTCATTCTCAAAATATATGCTCACATATAACACCCTAGATGTATTGATATGCTATTAATATTATCATATGAAAGCCATTGGGCCTTGGAAGCCTTTGTTGGAAGTTTTTGTTTTCATTGATATCAAAATATGGAGATGTTTTGATTGGTTGCATTATGTTTCATTAGTAGTATCGTTGATGTCAACCTCTAGTGTTGCTTTGATGAGCATATGTTTGTGGATGTTCAACCTCTTGTGTGGTTGAGATACTGAGAAGGTGTTGTGGATGTTGAGATGATGTTTTGGTACTTGGTTTCCAAGTGCTTTGAGAAAATTTGAATAAAAGAACAATATGGTAAAGAGTGTTTAGTGTGGCAGAGTGATGTTTAGTATTTTGCTTGAAATTTTTTTATGGTTGAAGATTTCCTGGTGCAGTTTGGATATGTTAATATGAGGTGTTCAAAGGTGTTATATCCAAATTCTGCCCTCGATCATTCATAGAAGAAGTGTGTCTCAATTTCAAATTGGTGTAAACTTAAGTAATGCATTGCTGTTCAGGGAAGAGAAATGGTTTTTCTTTACATTTCTCTACATTGTGGTTTCTAGTTTTGTAGATCTGGGAGTGTGCTTATATTTCTCATATCTATCTTTAGT
The DNA here is from genome assembly GCA_007258455.2 of Sequoia sempervirens. Classification (NCBI taxonomy): domain Eukaryota; kingdom Viridiplantae; phylum Streptophyta; class Pinopsida; order Cupressales; family Cupressaceae; genus Sequoia; species Sequoia sempervirens. The sequence continues at coordinate 602 of VDFB02157742.1, read as the reverse complement.
CTGGGTTGTTTGAGTTTTGGTACTCCACAAGGTTGGATTCATAAGTTACAATGTGTGGAAGGTTAACTGGGTATATAGAATGAGTATGTTCTTCAGGTGTATGATGTTGTGAAGGATCTATTGGATTTTAGGGTATTGATGGAATATTCTAGATTTCGTGGGTTTAAGTGTTGTGTGTGATCTATATGAGTCATCTTTTGGATTTTAGGAAGCATGTAATTCTACTTAATGGTGTTTAACATAGGTATGACCTAATCTTGGTAAGCTTACAATTCAATCACTTAATATAAAGCTTAGGTGTTTCTCGAAGTGTGCATGTAGTGCATGTATATGTTGGATTTTAGGGTTTGAGTTAGTGGTATGCAGTGGTCCACCTACATTCTATCCATTTTGGGAATATTTTGGTGTTGGACCTAATTTGAATTTTCATGTTTCCGTGTGGATAACCCACCTTGAAAGATGTTTCTAAGGTTATAAATGGTACAAAGGAAAGGTGAATTATTAGAGAAGGGTGTGTGGATGTGAAGATGTTTTGAGGTTCAAGTTTAATCAAATGCATAGATCTTAAGTGTGAGCTTAATTCCTATGACTCCAATACAATG
>VDFB02157740.1:0-25532 GCA_007258455.2 Sequoia sempervirens | reverse complement strand
CAGGATTTTGATCCTCGAGGAAAGATTGGAACGGTGCAAGGTGAGGAGTATAGGCACAGGACTCATTTGGAAGATTTTTGGGCGAATACTGGAGACGAAGCTGAGATTAGAAAAAGAATGTTCTCCAGCTGGGCTTGTAAATTAACGCAGAACGAGGTCCCCAGTTCTACCACGAAGATATTTTTCTTGTGCTTATTCATCCAGATTATGAATCAATAAAGAACACACCAATCCCACCACCAGATTGGGCTGAGCCGGAGATTACGAACTTAGACACTTTGTCTATTCCCGTCTTGACTTTTACAAGGACTTGGGTAGAGGAGCATATTCGCAGATTGAGAAGAAGATCAGTTGCCCTCTCATACAACCTCATGGGTGATAGAAGGCCACCGGTGTTGGCAAAGAGGAGGAAACAAATTGCCCAGGCTGTGGAGCCGCCATAGCAGGAAGAACCTATTCAGCCGGAACCTCAGGGATCAGAGGATACATCATCTACTCAGTTGGTGACCCATTCCTCCAGCGTGCGCGAAGTCTCGTTGTTTGCGGATCAGAGGGTTTGAATGAATGAAGCACCAGAGGTTGGAGAAGTTAACCAGCCAATGCCAAGAGAAATGGACAGTCAGAGTGCTAATGCTCCTGAAGATGCCAATCAGCCAGATGAAGGGGAAGAGACAGAAACAGATACCCACTTTGACTATGCGCTTGAGACAGCTTTCGAAGAGGATATTATAGAATCAAGGGTTGGAGCTCATGAGGAGAGTGATCAACACATTGAGATAATTGAACCTCAACAGAATATTGCTCAAGAGGAGGTTCGTGAAGTGGAGGCAACTGAAGAGCAGCCCCTTATTGTTTACGACATTCAGCGTAATTGGCTCTCACATGTAATAAGGAGGGATCAGGATGATGATGCTGACTTGGAAATTGAAATGGAGGAGCTTCTAAATAGAACAAGTAAGTCACCAAAAAGGAAGAGGGCAAGGAAGTATTCGAAAATGGAGACTAATGAGGCCGGTTCACGCACCCTCCATATTGTCGTTCCAAGGGAGGATCATGACTTGAGTGACGCAATGCCAGAGAATTACACTGTCACCACAATTGATTTGGGACGTCCTTCTGGAGTGCAAGTGGTTGAGGAAGTTGAAAGTTCATTCCAAGCGTTGAGAGACAGGCTGGTGAAAAAGGAGGGAAAGTATAGGAGATTGAAGAAGGAGCACAAGGCATTAGTTGAATACGTGCAACATCTAGCACATTCAGGTGCTCAAGAGAACCCAACAGTAGAGCTTCCACCGGAGCTGCCATGAGAACCAATCAGTGGGCTTGAAGAAATGAAGAGAGTTGTCCGAGAGGGAGATAAATGGATAAGCAGTGTTCGCAGTGAAGCAGAGAAATTCATGGCCGACCTTGTCTCCTCTTTTCGGAGTGTGTTTGGTATCCTTTCGTGCTTGGATGGTGTCGAGCAAGCTTGGGGTGACACCCATATTTTCCAGGATAAGACTATTCCTCGCCTTGCTGTTCTGATGTGTGTGCCCACACAAACTTTGGTAAATGAAGGAGTGATCCAGGCTGGGGATAGGTATGATTTTCTTGGATGGCATTCGGCTGCTTTCACTGGGAAGGGCTTCTTTGACATGGCAGCTACAGAGTCTTCCAAAATCAAGAAGGCGATGAGAAATATTCACGAGGGCATCCTCAACACATTGGATGCATTGTTCGCTAGGAGGCTAACTCATGAGGAGGTAGAAGTGGAAGGATTGAAGGCAAGGTTGCAGCCTTTCTTCTCTGAGATGAGGACATTTTCTCAGCTTGACTTTGAAAACATCTCTACGTTTTCAACAATTATTCAAAGCACACAGGAGTCTATCGAGACTTGGAGAAAGTCTTGTGATCGATGGGAGTAGATGGTGGGTATCCTTGAATATTATCTCAATCTTACTCCATCGATTTTTGAGGAGGAAGTTGATTCAGTGCTGGCCCAGTTCATAGCTTACGCAGTCAGAGAAAAGAGCAATGGGAACGCGGTCATGGACAAGAATCTTCTAGAAGGATAGTGGGCATTAATTGCCCATAGTGGTCAAGGAGGAATTTTCTAATTTTGGGACCATTAATGACATCACTCCTCCACCTTCTGGTAGTTTTTAGGGTTAATCTTGTTTAGGGCTGAGGTGGCTTGATCTAAGCCCTCCATTGTAATTTGATCTGGACCATCCATTGAGATTGGCCAGCTATATAAAGGGGAGTCCCCTCATTTGTACACTGGTAGTTAGCAATCAGTTGATATCAGAGCAGAATAGAGAGTAGACATTTTTGGAGTTAGAATAGTTTTCATTGCATTGTTTGAAGGAGAAGGGGAATTCTCCCATTGAGAATTTTTGTAAGAAGTTGTCACGAAAGCTAATCATAATAAAAGCATTTCATTGATGGTGAACTCAACTTTGTTGTGAGTAGTTTGTGAGGTTTCTTCTTCCTTTGAATTCAAGTAGGACTTAATTTTCATGCAAATAGTTAGTTATGGGTGTTTACGTTTGATGTAAATGAGCTTCTTGAGTCCATACCACTAACAATCTTACTGATGGTAAGTTTGTCCTGCGTGGTCAACTGGAAAACTTTTATACTTAACTTCGGTCAAGATTCATGTGTATCTATGCATCATTGTGATGGTACTTGCATCATTGAATCATGAATTGAACATCCTTTTTCTCCTTTGAAGATTGCACTAACCTTGTCGAAGCTGTCCAACAGGAGGCTAGACAATGTTTGGTCGAAGTTCATTGAAATTGAGCCTAACGCCCCTTGTATTTAGGTTAGAATTTAGATCCTCTAAATTTCTGCAGCCATTCAATTCTGCATACTTTGGTTAGCTTTAGGAAACTCGCACTTCAAAGCTAAATCATTCACATGAAAATCCCCTTCAAAGCATATATTTGTTGTTTACCGCAAGTATCCTGAACAATTGTGTAAGTCCCCTCGTAAGAACACAACAATTCACATCAAACCAACTGAGGGTGTTCCAAGTATTTTGGAACCTTGGAGTTGAACGTGCGATCTATCTCACAATCTTAGCGCATAGAATACTTTGATCAAGAGAGAATGGAGTAGCCATCAGACAACTTCGTTCTGCTGATTGGTGCGGTCACGAAAATCACATCAACACTTAGTTGACTAAGATTTAACATATATGATGAATTGAGTTTGCACAATCCAAGGACAATTGAAGAGTGCTACCAAATGGCTATAAGGGAAAAAGAGAAAGTCAAAAGAAATCAAGAAAAGACAAATAGAGGTAGAGGCAACACATCAATAGGAAGGGGATCATATTCTGCTTCAAGAAAATCCAATTAAATCCAAAGAGATGCACATAAAGAACAAGGACAATTTGTTGACCAATGAGGTGGATTTAGAGGCTCTAGAGGAAGATTTGGTGGAGGTAGGAATTCATACATATTTTCAAGTAGATGCTATAATTGTAATGAGTTTTGGAATCCAACATACAAGTGTTCTAAAAGAAAGGGTTCTACATCAAGTGGTGGTGAGAGAAGAAGTGAAAGGAGGACTCAAATTGTGCAAGAAGATGAATGTGAAATTTCAAATTCTCTTAGTCATGTTGTTGCTCCAGAGGTAGGAGAATCATTGATGCTGAGAAAACTCTTGAAGGCATCCAAGGAAAAGGAGATGACTTAGAGAAGGAGCTTGTTCAAGACCACATGTAAGTGTAAAGGTGAGGTATGCAAAGTTGTGATAGATTTTGGTTCTACTGATAATATGGTGTCTAAAGAGATGGTAGATAAATTGAAGTTAGTAAAAGTTCCTCATGAAACACCATATAGAGCATCTTGGGTGAATGATAATCATTTAGTTTTGGTAAGTGAACAAGCATATGTTGAGTTTCAAATTGGTGGATATAAACATAGGGTTCTTTGTGATGTTTTACCCATGGATTGTTGTCATATACTACTTGGAAGGCCATGGAAATTTGATAGGCATGCATTATATGATGGAATAGTTAATACTTACACCATTGAAAAGGATGGAAATACTTTCATACTAACACCATTACATGAGAATGTTGAGGAAAAAGACAAGGCAGGAAAGATCATCATGTTTGGTAAGGAGTACATGAATGTTGAGGAAGATAAAATCAAAGTGTGTATAGCCACTATAAATGAAGAGGATGCTAAGACAATAGGTGTAAAGCATGATTCAAAGCTGGCAAGAAGAGTTGATAAGTTGGTATCAAGGTCTAAGATAGAGAAGGTCAAAGATGAATTTACCATGAAGGTGCAAGATTGCTTGGAAAAGTGTGATGGAATTGTGGTAGGGACTATGATTTTTCCTTTGGAAGTAAAAGAGGTCAAGGGGCAGTTAAGTACTATTAAGATAGAGGTTACTAAGGTTGATGAAATAGTGGCTTATAAGTCTAATAAGACAGTGTCATTAGGGGTAGTAGGTCTGATGACAGAGACAAGGGGAAAAGATGGAGTGAGACAAGGTGAAAGGCAAAGAAAAATGGGTGAATTTGGATATGAAACATGAGTAAAGAAGAGGGAAGATCAAAATACAGATGGAAAAGGTATGCCTATAGGTTTGAAGGCAGGTTATACATTTTTTTCAAATGAGAAGAAGGTCAGTGAACATACCCCAAGGCAATTTGCAAAGAGAATGCAGAGTCTAGATGGTAGATAGTTTAAGAATGTTAAGTACAATGCAAGTTTTCAGGGTTTACCAGTCAAAGGAGCTTTTTTAAATCAAAGGGATGAATATTTCAGAGGTGTTCAAGTTGTAATTCAACTTCCAAGGGTCTTGGAAGGGTTTCAAGGTTGGGTGTATGGTGCAAGGGCACCAAATGCATCTTTTGTAGGATTGAACAATTTAGGTATTTGTTAAGTTTTAGGTGTTTTATGTTATTTTTTTCTTGAATAAGGTCCTTTGATACAATTTGAATGTAATTAGAGTGATTTGGGGTCATTTGAGTAAATATTGCAAAGACTGCAAAATTGAAAAGTTGTCAAAATGTAAAAATGCAAAAAATTGCAAAATAGTGGAAGATCAACAGTCATAGTAGTTATAGGGTGGTTTTTTTGGAGTTTTGGGGTGAGTATAGTTTAAATTCATGATTTTATGGTCATTGGAGGGGTTAATTGTTCATTTTAGAAGAGAAAAAATAATAAAAACACTTAGATTTCTTAGTTTTTTTGCAAAATTGCTGCTTTCTTCCTCTGTACAAATCTATATAGTTTGGTTTTGCTATAAAATTCATTAAAATCACTAGCCAGGTGAACTATCTCCATTTTGGAGGTGGTTTGATTGAATTCCATTAAGAAACAAAGCTTTTAGAGGAAAATTACTGGTGGCGGGTCTGTAACTTGTGATTTGAGGGTTTTGAAGTCATAAAATGGATTTATGACTCATTCCATTTATTGTTTTTGGTGTGGATCGGTGGAATGAGTCTAAAATGGTAGGTTTAATTGATTTAATGAGTTTTTGTGAGCAGGGGAGGCGAGTTGTGTGCTTGGGAATGATGCCCTAGTTGTGAAAGTGTGTATTTTGAGTGAGTTTAGGAGGTTTCAGGTTGGAAAATGTTGTAAAACTTGGGGATATAAGATTTTGAAGGTATTTTAAGTTTGTACAGGTCATTTGAGGTATGTTGGAGGCTTTGGAAAGGTGAATTAAGTTGTGGAAATAGGGTTTTCAATAAACACTCCCTTAACCAAGCATTTTTTAGGGTTTGATGGTTTGTAGTGTTAGAAGGCTTTCCCATGGAAAAGAGTGTCAGATTTGGTGGTTTTAGAGGCTGGTTGTTGACTTTCCACAACAATTTTGGGTTTGTGGGTTGTTTAAAAGGTATTTTCTTTATAAAATTGACCTAATTGGGGTCTATGATAGTGTTGTTGCACCAATTTGAGGTTTTTGTTCCAAAAGAACTATGTGATATTTTGTGATATGTTGTGTAAGGACATAAAGGGTGTCTCAAAATGTATTTGGTTAGTGGGTTTGGTACTAGATTGGGGAGTTGAGGTCAAGAAACCTTTGTTGGACATGTACATGTGAAACTATGTGAAGTTGTAAAGGTGTAATAGATTTTTGAGAGTTGCGAAGTTGGTTCAAAGGGTTTGAATTGTGATTTGAAACAAGTTGCCTCTCTGCTCTGCATCAGGAATAAGGTTCATCATTCGCTAATGCATCATCTTTAGAAGAGAGTGCATTGGAATGAATAGAAGTTAGAGTAATGTTAAAAAAGGTATCAATGATTTCATTTTCTTACAACATATCCTTCAAAGCAAGAGGAATCTCATGAGAACAATCAAAGATACAAAGTGACATGGGCAAAGCCAATTCACTATCACATGCATAAAATATAATATCATTAACATTTTGAACAAAATTAGATATTAAGCTAATGAAAGAGGATATTAAATTCATTTTGAAAATAGTAAGTTTTTGATTAACGATAAACATGTTTTGAAGGGTGCCTAAAACCATTTTGCAAAAAAGAAAAGTGGTAGCAAAGATAAAACATGAGATTGCCCTCCTAACAACAACAAAAAACACCCAGCTGATTAACTAGCCATCAACAAACCATCAAACAACCAACATAACCAAAAAACAAAAAACAACAAGGCCATAAGGACACTACAGTAAGTCCTTGAGCACTTTAGTAGCCTCCATATCCTTGGCCAACAACCTCTCATGCATGTCCATTATTTCTTCAACATCATGAGTAGGATCCCTCTTACCTTTCTTAGTTTTTCTCCTAGTACCAACACTCAAACCAGTAGCCAGATCATACAAATTCACCTCCAAACCAGCACCCTCCTCATGAACCAAGTTAGTATGAGCATCAAATAGACTCTTCCCGGTCAACTCCATAGCCTTCTGGTTAAGGAAAACCATACCTTCAGCAGATGCCTCTAGCTTCTCCTTAGTTATATTAATGAGAGTGTCCAAGTCCCTTCTAAGTTTCCTATTTTGTCATTCCAACACCGCAACCCTCAGGTTTAGGTCCTTCTTCAGTGAAGTAAGCTCAACCACTAGACCACCCACATTGGTATTCGGGGATCTAGAAAGTTCGAAAATAGCTTCTTGTTCCTTAATGCTACAAAGAGTAGAGATGTTGCACCTAGCAATAGTATCATGCTTGTTATGAAGATCTTGAATTTCTTGAACCAACCACATAAGCAAATTGAAGGAGATATCAGTCCCTTCTTTGACAAGGCCTGATGCCTGAGAGAATTCCATTGCACCCCAAAAAACACCCTTTCCCTGATGCGACCCCACCAGGGGCTCCTCAAATGACACATCCTCAGACACCATTTTAGCCCTCCCTTTAGAAACAAGTTCCCCAACAAAAACATCCAAATTAACCACCAAATTCTCCTTACCATCCATAGGGGACCCACCAATACCCGAGTTCTCCCCTTGAATATTTCCTGCCACCCTCTTCAAATTAACATCCTCCACCTTGGCATGGGCCTTTGGCTTCTTACTAGGAGAACCATCCTCAAGACCCTTCAACTTACGCTTAGCACACAGAGCTCTAGATGAAGACTTCACATCACCCATCAAAGGGGTATAATCCAGGTCGGTATCATAGCCATCCAACCACCCTTTAGAATCAACTTCAAACTCCAAAGCTTCAGAATCCTAAATCTCCTAAATCCTACAATTCCCACTACCATTCCCCTTCTTTTTGGAAACAAGGGTTCTAACAATGCAATTAGATTTCATAAAATCCATAATGAGAAGCATTAAACCTTCATGCAGATAAGGATTCCTAGGGTTTCTTCTAAAATTTGAAATACCCTCTTCCAAGGAACTCAATAGATAGAAGGGAAACAAAACCAACTTACCATGGCGAAAGTGGTTCAGAAGGACAAAGTGATGGCCATAGAGCATCGTGAATCTACCATCAAGTGTAAAGTAGCCAATCAAAGCCACCGCTACCTCCTGTCAAATAGGTTTAATTTGCATTATGTCATATCCTCCACAATCCAAATGGATCATCCTAGCCCTTTCCTTGTCACAAAGGAAATTATGCCTTGCATTTTGAGAAATGTTCTTGTCCCTATAGAATTTTCTCCCGGCCATGGACAAACCTGTAACCTCAACAATAAAATCTTCATTAATGGTAGTATCTCTACCAAACAAACTAACCACATAGCCATGCCAGGTGTCAAAAAACTCCTTAGACACTGAGGGTTTGAAACCCTTTAGACGCTCCAAGGAGTAACACCACCATTCTACAAAATTTCCCAAACCCAGGGATTAGCTCTCATTTCTTCACAAGATAGAGGCTCGATGCGACACATATCCCCTTCTATCATCAAATTCATTTAGTATACAAAGTCATATGCACTTAACCACAAAACCACCGTAACCGGCGGAGGAACTCGGTAGTCCGTACAGCGAAGAAGCGTATAATTCGGCATTAACCGGCTAACAAGGCAAATAATTTTAACGATCACCCACTATGCGATAATTCCCATCAAACAACAAACTTCATAATACCTATGCAACCACAAGATCAAGGCGGTGGGTAATAATAAAAATTAATGGATCTCATTAATAATAATGCTCTTCAAATCAATAGGAAGGACATCACCCTCCCTCCATGAACTAGCCGATGACACCCCATAATTAGCCAACCAATCGGCTACAACATTAGCCTCCCTATAGGCATGGGAAATGCAAATTTCTTCAAATTCCTCACATAAAAAAATGGCATCAAATATAAAGTTGTTGATAGACCATGGAGGAGGAGACCTTTGCTTAAGGAAATTCACTATATTTAACAAATCACCTTTGATCCAAAGTTTAGAGACCCTTAAGTCCCTAGCCATCTTGATGCTGATAGTGGCCGCAGCCTTTCCCAAGCAGGCTCATTGGGGATTCCGTAAAAGGAGTGCCACCATCAAATAACAAAACCCACTGAATAAACAATACTCCCCAGATGACCCAGAGACTCCATTTGCCTCTCGAAACGTAACCCACCAAAGTTGGATTCCTGAAACCAACTGAAGGGGCGCTGTTTAGATTGATATTATTTTTCGATTGTGGGTCTGATAATTTCAAGCCGAATCTATTTCATCGGTCCTTCAACCCATTGCCCATCATATCATTCGATGAGAAAACCAAGTAGCAAATTTCTGATGTTTCAAAGCTCCGTTTTGCCACTGTGCCATTTGATGTACTATCCGTGCTTCTACTGTCCGTCGTATTTGAGCCAAATTCCTTCTGCCATCCTTATCCCCTAATATTCGTCCTCCATGGCGGCTCATAAGTAATATTTTGAAAGCTTCAATTTTTGGCCAATTTGAAGACACATAATTCTGGGTGGGTGGGGAAAATCCCGGCAATTTTTCCTCCTGGGGGTTAGATTAATTTGTTCCACTACCAACATTTACCTTCTTGGATTAGATGGTGAGCATTACTGCTTTAGCAAAGGGAGAGAGTAGGAAGAGATGAGTCTCTGAAAAATCCTATTTTTCCTCTCCTTCCATAACCCCTAGAGAACATGTAGAAAAAAAAGAGACCAAAGAAGCTTCAAAGAAGGATTAGGAGAAGGCACATTCCATTAGTGCCACAAATCCCAAACAGAGGCAAGAAAAATCCTCTCGATGTGCCAAAGCTTGAGAAAAAGAGATCAAACTTCACCAGCATAGTTGCAATCAACAAATAGATGCGAACTATCCTCCATGTCCATCAAACAAAGGTAGCATTTTCTCAGCATAGAGAACCCCCTTTTCCAAAGATTATTAATAGTAAGAATCTTATCATGTACCAACAACCACAAAAAAATGTTAATCATGGGAATAAGTCATGGAAACCAAACTAAGTCCCAAGGGGTCTTGGGACCAATAATATCATTACAAGACTTAAACACTAAAGCCATAGAAAAGGTTCCACTTGGGAGTTTCTCCATTCCAACTATCCTGGTCCTCTCCTTGTTGAGTAAATAGAAAGCACCTTAGAGATCTAAATGTAAGAGGGTCCAGATTTTGTGGAGGCCCTATAAATTCCTTTCTCTCCATTTCTCATCAACAATATAACCAAATCCACTCCTCCCAATTATTGTGATGGCATGCAACTCCCCAGCCCTGTGATTGGCTCCAAGGTTTCCAAAATGGTGGATAATTCCTGTAAACCAATGCATTAACTGTCCCAAAAGAATGTCACCCCTCTATCTCTCAATCTTTCCACTAAGAATAAAACCACCAATAGACTACCCCTAGCTTTGTAGACACTCCTGTTTTGGGACAGCATCCCAAATTAGTAGGACCTGGCTGCAGGCCCGGGAGTTCCACTGAGGCTTGCAAAAGGCCTGATCCTGCCTCTGCACCATGCAAAGGAAAAATGCCTGAGCCACAGAGGGCTGACAAACTGCCTCATCCCCATGTTCTGAATCCCTTTGATTTTAGGGAATGACATGGCCCCATCCCAAGGAGGACTAAACCAATCTCTCTCTGGCTCACACCCATCCAAAGCAGTCCTCTGGGCTGCAGTCTGGCCCTCCCAAAACTTACGTGGAATCTAAAAGAGGCTAAGAGTGTAAACAAGAAGATTATGAAGAGTAGATTTGATAAACACCAAATTACCAGCATGGCTAAGCAACGCTCCTTTCCAACCTGCTAGCTTTGCATTAAAATTGTCAATCAAACCATTCCAAAAGGAATTATGAGACAAATTAGCTCCAAGCGGAAAACCAAGGTAGGAAGGAGGAAGAGAGCCCACCGAACATTGAAGGATACCAACAATTCTCTTTGCTCTTCTATCAAGAGTGTTAAGGAAGAAAATTATACTTTTGGGAAGGCTCACCAATTTCCCTAAAGCCACCTCACAATTCAGAAGGGTCACCTTGATAGCTCTATCTTCTGCTATAGAATCCTCACCCAAAATTAGGGTATCATCAACAAACTATTGGTGCCCACAAGGGGGAGATGAAGAGGAAGGTTTCAAACCTTTCAAGGCACCCTCATTTAGCTTACACTGCAAAGATCTACCCAAAGTATCAACAAGAATAATAAAGAGAAAGGGAGAAATAGGGTCCCCCTACCACACCCCCTAGAGCTTCTAAAGAAATCAAACGAAGATCCATTCACCAGCATGGAGAAGGAAATAGTTGACACAAGGCTCCTAACTAGTTGAACAAAGGTCTCCAAGAAACCAAAAGCAAGGAGAACTTTAAACATGAAGGCCCAATTAACTTTGTCATATGCTTTCACCAAATCCAATTTAAGTAAAAATCCTAAATTTTTATTCACCATAAGAGAATGAATGTTCTCATGGAAAGTAATGATGGGGTCAAGGATTTGTCTTCCTGAAACAAATCCACTTTGATTGGGAGAGATAATCTGAGGAAGAATCCTCTACAACCTCATAGCAAGAAGCTTAGAGAAAATCTTGTAAATCGAATTACATAAGCTAATAGGCTTGAATTCATTGAAAGCCAAAGCTCTAGGGATCTTCAGAATCAACACTAGGAAGGCGCATAATCCATGTCCACCAACGGAAAATCCACACCCCCATGGCTTAAGAAGAGGGGCACACATAGGTTCACTGAGCTGAAAAACAGGAGATTCACACACACACAGAGACAAGTTTTGGTGTCATTTTATTATTCTTTGGCATTCATCTCTATATTAATTACCTCCCTGAATGACAAGTGTTTCACAAGAAGGCTGCTTCATTCCAGGTCAATAGGAGGTTCTTCCTTTTCCCACACATCCCATCATCCCAACCACACATATTCCAGAGTCCCTCCCACATATTCTAAAACAAATGCCTGCTCATCCTGCATCCTCCCACTGTCCCATGCCCCATCCCAGATCTCTGCTGAATTCTTCTTCCCTGGAAATAGTATTATGAAGATGAGCCAACAACACACTTTCCTCATTAGCCAAGGCAACATCATACCCCCTAGCTTGGATACATTGTTGCACCCAATCAAGATCCCCCTTGATGTGAGCCTTGTCTTGCAAGATATGACCAAAGGAAGCTTTCTTCCAAAATTTCACATTAGATTTAACAACTGCTAGCTTCTTAGCCACTCTATACATGGAAAAACCATCCATTGTAATATCCCACCACTCAGCAATCTTAGATTTAAAATTTGGATGAGAAGTCCACATTTTTTCAAAATGAAGGGGAAATCACTCTTTCAGCCAGCCACATCCACTGACAAGGAGATAGGAAAATGGTTTGATCCTAGTCTAGTCAAAGCCGACAAAGAGCAAGAAAAATAAGCCAACCACTCATGAGAAATAAGGGCTCTATCCAATTTAACTTGGATTAAAGCATCACCCAACTGATGATTCGACCAAGTAAAAGAAACACCTTGCAAATCCACATCCAACAGGGCATTGTCATTAACCAAAGTCATAAAATGAAAATGACTTTCATCATCAATCTAGGAGCCTCCTATTTTATCTTCAGAACTCAAAGGAGTGTTGAAATCTCCCATAGCCAACCAATTCTCTGAAGGATACAAAGCCCTAAAGGAACAAAGATTCCCCTAGAACTGCTTATGAGCTCTTCTAACATTGGACACATAAATATTAGAAGCAATCCAAGATAAATCATAGTAAGAATTTTGAAAATAGTAAGTTAAATATGATAAATAATGAATAAACAAGTTAGCTGATAACAAAACTAAGAAAAAATGTAAATCCAGATTTTTAGATTTTTTTGATATTTTCTATGTTCTAGTAATTTGCATTTTTGGAGGTCTTTAGAGCACAATTTGAGGTTGAAACTTGTGTCAGTCCATAAAAATGTGTTGTCGAAGGCATATAATTTTTTGGATTCAATTAGTCCTCTTGGAGACCTTTCCAACGGTGTAAATGGTTTTGAATTCCAAGCACCAAGTCAAAAATTACGACCCCACCAAGTTGGGGTAAATAAATTCCTAGTTTTTTTAAATATATTGTGCTTCACGTCAGGTTCACCAAATTGTAGAGAATGGGGATTCACTACTCACAAGTTCTCTTCATTCGGATAGCTTCACAGGAAAACTACCCAAAACTACCTCAAGGAATAACACCAGAGTTCTAGAATCAAAAAGAGAAAGTCACAAAGATTATCTAGACAAACTGACAAGCTCTCGAGCAAAGGAAGACAATGCAGAATACAAATGACAACATGGTGTGTTGTCATCTCAGAAGTATGCTAGCATCTCATACGGAGCAGAAAACAAGTTTGTCACAAAAAATAGCAAAGTGACTGCTAGCAATCTAATTATTGAGAACCTCGAAAGTATAGGAAAATAATAGATACAATATAACTGAATAAAGTGAAATATGTATGATAAAGATAAAGAGATGAAAGAAAGTGCTTACAACCACCCAAGTAATGAATCCTCCAACATGTGAATGTGTTAAATACCTGCATGCATAAGAATTGGAGAAAGTGTTGGGGCTGTATAGGGGCCTGCCTTAGTCAAACCCCCATTTCGGTGTTCCCACCTCCATAGAAAACCAAATAGATACAGAGAAATGGAAAAAGGACTGATAAAAGCAAACCCCACTCAAGGAGGATAACCCATATCATAAAATGTAGGTGATAAAAGCAATCCCCGCTTGAGGAGGAGAACCCGTATCACGAAGTAGAGATGCAATGGTAGGGGATATGTGAAATCCTAGGATGCTTACAAGCATAAGGCAAGAGAGATATCAATTACAAGGCTTAAGGAAGCCAAAGAGGGAGAGAAAGATAGTTGCAAGAGCTAAGAGTGTTGTTAAGAGTGTCGTACGAGCTTGAGAGTGCTACTATAACAAGTTGTATAGAGTTGTGCAATCAAGATAACAAGAGAGAAAATGCCAGAGACAAGGCTGGAAAAAGGATAGAAATGAAGCTAGAGCTTAAATGAGTTGAAAAAAAAACTTTCAAAGAGAGAAAAGAAGCAAAAGGAAGCTTCCCAAGTAGTTACAAGGCATCCTGATTTGTTACCACTGAAAAAACTCACTGACAAGTGGCAAACATGCATGGAAACAATCGTTTAAATGTTGAAATGTCGCAAGACACTAGCACGACATGTAAACGTCTATGCGGTGCGCTAGTGTCCATACACATCATGCTATGAAACGATGAGAATGGGAAAAGCATAAGGTTTGACGCAAAGTTATTGCACAAAGGTAGTTGTCGAAAAGGGGTGTTGAGCATCCTAAGAGGGGAAATGGTTGATGCAAGGGCTAAAATGAGCCTACACAAATGCTAGGGGAGTGGACACAAGAATGTATGTGAAATTGCAAGGGGTGTATTTTTATCACATTAAAAGGTGAATGCGGGTATGTGCAAGATCATCATGGAAAAAATAGGCCATTAAGTGGCGAAAAATTTAGAAAAATCAAAGTTAGGAAACTTGACATAAAAATTTGAATAAGTTATCTATATTATTTCAAAAATATGTAAGAATAGAAACTGTAGCAAATTGAATGTAGTTTCTAAACAACTTGGTTTATTTTAAAAAAAATCTATTTGGTGAAAATTTGAAATTTCAATGCAACGGTACTTAAATTTCAGGGAAAAAATAAGAAGTAGGTCTGACCACCCTAACCACAATAAAATGATAATATTTTTTAATAAGATTTTAGACATTAGTAGAGGACTCATATCTTGATGTGATGCATATTTTTTGTAATTTTTTTCCAAAGTAAAATTAATTATGAATTTCTTTATTACAATCTTAAAAAATATAAAAACCTTGTATGTCTAACCACCTTAACTTGGTCCAAATTTCATGAAATTCATTTTTTCTTTTTTTTAATCCTATAGTATGTGAAGCATAGAATGTGACACATATTTTTGATTCAAAAATGTGATACCATTTGAAAGCTATAGAGGTTTCTTCTAATCAGCCTATCAATCACAGAATTTAGTCATAATCCGGAATAGAAGTGGAATAATAATTATTTATTAAATCAAAGTAAAGACAATTTATATTGGTGGAGCCGGAGAATCTCCTCGCAAATCATTTCTATTTCATCAATCTGGCTAAAAACAGTCAAGCATATGCTACACATACCCATCATATTTCACTTCTCTCGCCCATCATGATCCCCGTGACATACTCCATAAGCATAGAAGTACGCATCCTAGCCAAATATGTAGGGATAAAGTAAGCTGTATTTATGTATTGGCACCTAGAATTTGTAGGTTTCACCAAGGTAATTTTGCTCAAAGCGCTAATCAAGTGGTTTCAAGAGACAAATTTTTTCTTCATTGTTTTCAATCATTTTTCTGATTTTTTTTTGGATTTTATCATTTTTATTTTTTTGTATTTTTAGGATTTATACCTTGCAAGCTTAGGCACAAAACATTTTGAGATGGGAGATATTGATGGCCTCCAACAAAGGTTCACCTTCTGGTGTGGACAACTGATATGCTTCTAACTTGTAGCTTATCATGATGATGAATGGTGCCAACCAATTGGGTTCAAATTTGCTTTTGTTGTCTGGGATTGGCACATTCTTCTGATGTTTTTCAATACAAGCTCTCTGACCTGGAAGGACTCACTCTTGATCTTTTTATTATAGCTCATTTTGAGACAGTTCTAATAAACCTGCAGGTGGTTCAAAGCATCCATGCACCACTCATCTAGTAATTCTATCTCATTCAACTGTGACACTCGATACTCCTCATCAGTGATAAGATTCTACAATGATATTGTTAGGGATGGGAGCTCAACCTCAATAGGTAGGATGGATTTTTATTCGTAGACCAAGGAGAAAGGGGTTGCACTTGTAGGTGTGTTGATACTTGTTCAGTAGACCCATAAGGTAGGGTTTATTTGTAGGTGTCAGTCACAACCAACTTCATTGACCATTTTCTTTAGGATTTTTAGAATGGTATTATTGGAAGCCTCAACTTGGCTATTACCTTGGGGATAATATGGAGTGGAGAAGCGATGTTGGATATTAAATCTTTGGCATAGCTCATGAACATCCTGGTTTTTGAAGGGTGTTCCATTATTAGAGATAAGGGATTATGGAACACTATAATGAAAAATGAGGTAATTTAGGATGAATTTAGAGATATGCTTTCTTGTGATGTAGGTCATAGGGATGGCCTCTACCCACTTTGTGAAGTACTCCATGGCGGTAATGATGAACTTGTGGCCATTAGATGAGGTAGGTGTGCTTTTCCCAATGAGATTGATTCCCCATTATGAGAAGGGCTAAGGTGTGGTGACTGGTTGGAGCTCCTAAGCTGGTGCATGGATGAGGTCCCCATGTTGTTGGAATTGCATACATTTTTAGACATAGTTGTGAGCTTCTCTTTCCATAGTGGGCTAGTAGTACCCTGTCCTCAACAATTTCTTGTGCAAGGTTATGCCACTTGAGTGTGAACCACAAATGTCATTGTGTATCTCTATTAAGGTATTCAAAGCTTCCTCGGGATTAAGGCATCATAATAAGGTTCCTTCAATACTCCTATGATAGAGGGTGTCACCTAAGATGACAAAATGATATGACTTTTTAATGAAGTTTCTCTTGAGATTCAAGGTGATGTCGGCAGGGAGGACTCCTATTTTTAAGTAGGTGAATATATCATGGTACCAGGGGTTACCAAGACCAATGATTTCACATATGAACTCATATTTTGGTACCTCAAAAGCTAGTGCAAGAAGTTTCTCTACAAGGAATTCATGTTTATGGACATTCCTTGGGATATTTGAAATGATCCAATCATAGCAATAGAATCAACTGCTCTATTGTTTACCCTTGGTATCTACTCAAATTTTATGTCGATGAAGAACCCTTTGTGATCCTCAACCATCATTTTGTATAGGGTAATTTTATCATCCTTAGTTAGATATTCATCATTGAATTGATTGATAACTAGTTGCAAATCCCCATAGACCTTGAGTGCCATGATTTGCCATCATATTGTGATTTGAAGTCCTATGACTAGAGCTTCATACTCTACAATGTTATTGGTGAAAGGGAAAGAAAACCTATATGATTTCAGGATACAATCTCCTTATGGTGTGATGAAGATTATTCCTACTCCTGACCCATACTGTGTGTATGATCTGTCAAAGTATACCTTTCAATGGTCCACGAAAAATCAGGAGAAAGATTGACTCATTCAGAAACTTTGGTATGAGTGGCTTCTCAACATATATGGGCACTTTAGCCAGTTGATCTATGATCACTATCTTTTGATATCTTTCTATTCCACATATTCAATGTCATACTCTATCAAGATCATGACCCACTTAGCCATTCATCCTGTGAGCATTGCCTTATAAAGCATATACTTTAGGGGATCTATCTTGGCGATGAGCTTAATTTGGTGAGCATGTAGTGTCTAAACTTCTGCAAAGAAAACACTACTGCAAGACAAGCCTTCTTAATGAATGTGTAGTTGAGCTCGTGTCCCACTAAGGTTCTATTGATGTAGTAGATAGCTCTTTCCTTCCCTGTTTCATCTTGTTGAGCTAGAAGAGCACCAAGAGCTACCATTGTAGCTAAAATGTAAAGGATTAATGGTTTGTTCTAGATTGACGGCATGAGGACTGGTGGTGTTAACAATTATTCCTTAATTTGATTAAATTCCTTATCGCATTTCTAATCCCACTTATAGGTTACCCCCTTGTGGAGTAGATGAGAATAGGGGATAGTTTTATTGGCCAATTGTGCTATGAATCTTCTGATTGATTGAAGCCTTCCATGTAGACCCCTCAATTGTTTTAGTGTTTGTGGTGCTTCCATGTTGAGCATTTCTTTGACTTTTTTGGGATCAATCTCAATTCCCCTCATCAACTTAATATATCCCAAGAGCTTTCCTGAAGTTACGCCAAAGACACATTTCTTGGGATTGAGTCGTACCTTATATTCTTCTAGTTTGTCAAAGATTGGGCCCAATTTTCCTATGTGGTCATGGTGTTTCCTTGATTTGGTGAGGATATCATCCACATAGTCTTCCACAGTCTTGTGGATCATTTCATGAAAGATCAAGGTCATAACCCTTTGATATGTAGCCCCGACATTTTAAAGCCTGAATGTCATCATATTCCAATAGTAGGTACCCCATGGACAAGTGAAGGTTATTTTATGTTGGTCATCCTTTGCAATCATAAGCTGGTTGTATCTTGAAAATATGTCCATTAATGATAGGATTTCATGCCCTACTATCAGATCTACAATCATATCTAAATTGGGGAGGGAAAAATCATGCTTAGGACATGCTTTATTTAGGTCTTTGAAGTTGGTACATATTCAAATGCCCCCAATGGGATTGGAAATAGGTACAAGGTTAGAAACCCATTTTGGATAATCAATGGGCCGGATGAATCTTAGATCCAGAAGTCTTTATACCTCAAGTTTGAACAATAAGGAAATGTGCGGGTGCATCTTTCTCAATTTTTATCTTATTGGTTTTTCCTCAAGATACACTACTAGATGATGAACAACCACTTCAAGATAAATGAATGGCATGTCAGTGTATGTCCATGCAAAGTTCACCTTCCTTTCTTTTAGAAATGGTGCTAAATTTTCTTGTTCTTTAGTCAAAAGTGACTATGTAGAAGGTGATGTGCGGGGCCTCTTTTGTTCCTAAGTTCACTAGATTGCACTTTTCTACTAGGACTGTGAGTTTCTCTTGATGGATGGAACTAAGGGGAAGATTGAATCCCTCATCATTTGACACCTTGGAGTGGTCTTCACCATCAGATACGTCCTTTATTTTTACTATTTTGGGATCAGAAAGTGCCACAATGTTGTTTTCACTTAAAGATCGAGACGATACTCTTAGATTTCCAATTTTGTGACTAAGCGATTCAATCATTTCCCTATAGTATGCATGTGTATCTAGATCGATTTCAAACCCTGCTTTGTGATCTCCACGTGGTATATTATCCCTTAGTCCCATGAATTATGAAAGAGCTTCATCATTTTTTAATGTATCTAAGATCGGTGGTCCTCGTTGGTCATAGTTGATGAGTTTGGGGTAAACGAGCTTTAGCTCAATGACCTAGTTACTTGAATCAAATGACATGTAGGTGATCATGAAAAGAGAGGAATCTTCAAATAGCATGGCTAGGTCAAAGATGGGATCCTCAAAGGGACTACTAAGAGAGATAGGGATCAAAGAGGAAGATTTGATCGTTTTAACAAGAACACCTTTTCCAAGTATGGTTATCCTAGTAGGGGTACATCTGAGGCCAAGATTCTTAAGGAACTTCTCAGGAATGATAGTTTCTAATAGGCCATTGTCATTTTTGATGTAACCCCATCCAAACATTAATTGTAGACCCTTGCTGTCCTCATTCATCAGGAGAATGGTTGTAGGTCGGTTATCTTGATATAGGAGACCTGATACATCTTCATCGTCCACAAATTTTTTGCTCAAATCCCCCCACTTTTTGAAGATGGTAGGAGATGTTGTAAATGTATGGGATGTTCCTTCACTAGGTTGTAGTCTTCCATGGAGATTGAGGTAACTCTCCCAACATGTATGCACCCTTCTACAAGTTATAGTCCCCACATCCATTGCCTTTGATTTCAATTTTGATATCTATGATGTTTTGGATGATGGGTGTCTTCATCTCAGAAGTGGAAGATAAAGTGGATGGATCAACATAGGAATATGTGGGTACCTCATCATTTTTAGGAACTTGGGGGATTTTATAATATTTGGCTTCTAGATTCTTGCAATAATAAAAAGGTTTTGGGTCACCATGGATCGTGAGTTCTTGATTTTGGCAAGGGAATTTCACACATTGGTGGAATGTAGATGCGAAAAATTACATTCAATGGATTCATGGATGCCCTCGGAGAATATTATAGGGAAGCTCAAGGTCAAGAACCTGGCAAGTGGTTTCCATGATTTCTGGCCCCACTTGGATGGGGAGTTGAATGGTGCCTTGGGACACCCGTTCTTGGTCATCATAGGCCCTAATGGTGATACCTTTTCATTTTTCAATGACATCCTCCAAGAATCCTATATTCTTTATTTGCTACAAGGTAAAAATACTCAAACCTACACCCTCATCAACCAAGACCTATTTGACTTTGTTCTTATGGATCAGGAACTCATGGTGGAGTGCACAGTTATGTGATGGTTGGGTCAAGAGGTCATACTCAGAAAATGTAAGGAGATGTGGTGTAGTATTGTGTCTGACCATAGCTTGAAATTGGTCTACATCAATGTTCTTGGGAATAGAGGATGCAACCTAGGCTTTGTCTAGGATGTCCCTATGTGTAGGCGATATTTTAAGAAATTCCCTAATGGATATTTGGGTCGAGGTCTTTTTCAGTTGTTCCAAGATGCTATAACCACTAGGGTTTGATTTCAGATTGGCAGGTGGTTCCCTAGGTGGTGGTGATGGTCCTAGGATAGAAATCTTTTCGTTGCATGTGGGGACTCCACACTCAACTCTAGGTCCTTTGATGTTGATGATCATTAAAAACTCATCCAATGATGCTATAACATGGTCATAGATATGGTTTGCATTGGTGTAATTCTTTCCTTTTCCATTGTTGTTCCTTTTTTTTGTTATCTGGCATTGGATTCGTGTATATCTTGAGATCTTGATTTCCTGTTGGTTGGTCAATGGTTATGACTTTATCATCAATGAGGTCTTGGATAATATTTTTGAGTCTCATACAACTAGTTGTTGTGTGTCCCTTGATTTTGTGAAAATCACAAAGGTCCCTCTCATTATACCAGGGTAGTTTAACTTGAGGCTCTTGGTAATTTTCATAAATAGGGAGTGATGAGGTTTACTTGCACTAGTTGTTGCATGATATATTCAATGGGTTCCCCTAGTTGTGTATACTTGCATTTTGGTGGATATTTTTTCCTTGGGGGTGGTCCTCCTTGATTGTTCACATTGTTGACTATTTGATTATTCTGTTGTTGTTGTGATTGGTTTGTTTGTGGGGTGTTTTGGTGAATGGGTTGTTGTGTGTTAATTTGTGGTTGAAGAGTGTTATGTTGTGGGTATGCTTTTTTTTGCATGTTTTTCCTTGCAACACTAATAACAACTTTGGCATCAACAACACCATCATTGGAAACTTTTTTATTTTTAGCCCATGTGTGAGGTTTTTCATTGTAGCTTCTTGATGCTATAGTTTCTTGGTACATGGGTGTGTGTGCTTGCATAGTAAGGGCTCTCTCAATGTTGAGAGCTTTGGGGATTAATTGATCGTACATCATGATGCATTACATTTTTAGATGGAAGGATAAATCTCGTTCGAGATTAGAGACATGATGGTTCCAATTTGATGTTCCTCTAGCATGGACCATTTACTTTTGTTGGATTTGGATCTCCATCATTGTAAGAAAGCCACAAATGTCTCTCCCTTAGCCTGTTTCAAGCTGGATAGTTTTTCCAAGCTTACTTACATGTCTAGGTTAAATGTATAGTTTTCTATGAATAGGTCCATGACTTCTTGGAACTTTTTGATTCTAGGGGATAAGCAAGAGAACCATTCCATTATGGGACTACCCAAGTTTCAAGGGAAGAGTTGCATCAGATAGGAATCGTCATATGGTACTTCCATGAAATGTATGTGAAATTCTCTGATATGATGCTCATGATTTCCTTTTCCTCGGTATTTATCAAATTTTGGTATTTCAAATCTTGGTGGGAATGGAACCATAGTGATATTCCTATCAAATGGATAGGGGCACAAATCTCATTGGGTGTATGATTTTTTTTCTTTTCTAGATTAAATGTCTTGTATTTGTTGCAAGAGAAATTTGACTTGTGTGGAAAGATCAGTTTGTGGATCGGGTGGTGGAATATGTGTGTTTTGGGATGGTATGGTTTGTTGGTTAAATGATGAGGTGGTGTGTGTTACTTGAGTGTTAAGGTTCAAGGAATTTTGTTGCGTGTTCATGAAGGGTTATTGGAAACTTTTTTGTGAGAGCAATGCTTGTTGGTACACATGTTGTTGTTGTTGTGCCAACAATGCTTGTTGTTGGGCTTGTTGTTGTTGTTGTTGTGCCAATAGTGCCTACTGCTAGGCTTTTTTTTGTGATGTTTTTTATTGTTGTGCTATCAATGGTTGTTGTTATGTGTGATGTTGTTGTAGATCTTGTTGATAGGCGTATTGTTGTAACAATTCTTGCACTTGTGCTTAGTATTGAGCTTGCACTTGGGCTTGAGCTTGAGCTTGTTGCTATGTCGCTTATTGTTGTTGTTGTAGAAAATATTACATTTGTGCTTGTTCTTAGGCTTGATCTTGAGCTTGCACTTGGGCGTGTGCTTGAGCTTGTTGGGCTTGTTATATATCCAAGATATTGAGAGGGGGGTGAATCATTATCTTCTTAAATTTTTTGAACAAGTACCATCCAATTATTCCAATGCATAGAACAATAAAGACAATGATCATTAACAGAGCATGAAATCATTCAACACATGAACACTAAGATTTTTATGTGGAAAACCAAAAATGGGTAAAACCACGGTGAGTGTTAGCTCACAATATAGTATAACGGGTTATAGAATATTACAAAATATGGTGGCTCATTGCTAGGACTCACTATCCAAAACAAAAGGCTCAGTACCTAAGAAATTACAAAGACTAAATGGCTTACAATCACAAAGTGAATTGATAATATACACCTAACTAGTGTCGATTCAGTTTTGGAGATGCTCAATATACTAACTTACTAAACTTCATTATCTTTGTACTTTTTGCATTCACTACAGCTTCAACGATCACTCTCACAATCTTCAAAAAATTTCAACATATATATATATATATACTCAATCTATTTGCAAGCATCAATTAGGTCGGCCTAATTAGATGCACTTCTTATTCATAAAAAAAATACCAACTATTGGCTACATACTTTCACAATATCTTCCAAAAAGAAATTCAACCACACAAAACACTACATCATGTTGGCATAAACCACTAGGTCTGCCAAGGATAGATCGAATAGAAAAATTGCAATCAGTAGAATAATGTTGATGTTCCATACAAGCATCTGAGTATGTAAAATCTTGAATGTACATGCTCCCAAAATTCATAAACCATTTCCCAAAACCACTTGTAGTAATATTCACCAAAAAACAATTACAGACCAAAACACTGGAGGATGTACCAAAATATCGGTTCAGATACTGGACCAGAATACTGGATCAAACTCAAACTTTATCTTGTAGTTGCAACTCATATATCATGGTGAAATCAATGATAATACAAAACAATAATATGATATGTTTTGGGTATGTGTAGGATCACGATGGGCCAAAAAGTGGCAATATGATGGGTATTTGTAGGGTATGTGGCTGACGACTTTATTTTTATCCAAAATTGATGAAACGAAAAGGGTTTTTAAAGGAGATTATTAGCTTTCCACCAATATAAATTATGTTTTACTTTGAATTTAATAAATAATTATTATTCATTTTCTATTTGAATATAAACTGGCTAATTGAAAATATCTATAAAATGGTATCATATAGAAGAAATGCAACGCTGGCTCCTATGCTTTACACTATAGGATTAAAAAGCAAACTTCATGAAGTTTCTTGAAAGCATAGTGGCCAACATACTGAAGTTTTATATTTTTGAAAAGTTGTAATAAAAGAAAAAAATTGGTTAAAAAACGCATCACATTCAACATGAGTCCTCTACTTTACAATCTAAAATCTTATAAAATATTATCATTTTCATGTTATGCTAGACAAACACCTATTTTTTCCCCTGTATACCATCGCGATTGAAATTTCAGTTTCTAAACAAACAGATTTTTGTAATAACCTGCCACAAAATTCTATTCTTACATATTTTGAAATAATATAGATAACTCATTCAAATTTTTACATCAAGTTACCTAACTTTGATTTTTTTGAATTTTTTTCCACTTAAGGGCCTATTTTTTGGGTATGTGTAGGATCATGGAAAAAATAGGCCCTTAAGTGGCAAAAAATTCAGAAAAATTAGTGTTAGGAAACTTTATGTAAAAATTTGAATAAGTTATCTATATTATTTTTAAAATATGTAACAATAGAATCTGTAGAAAATTGAATGTAGTTTCTAAACTACTAGGTTTATTTAAAAATAAATAAAATCTATTTGGTGAAATTTTGAAATTTTCATGCAGTAGTACTTAAATTTAGGGAAAAATAAGTAGGTGTTTTGTTTGACCAATCTCTAACCATAATAAAATGATAATATTTTTTATATTTTATATATAAGTAGAGGACCCATGTCCCGATGTGATGCATATTTTTTTGTAATTTTTCTCCAAGTAAATAATTAATTATGATTTTTTTATTAGAACTTTTAAAAAATATAAAAACTTGTACGTCTAACCACCTTAACTTGGTAAAAATTCATGAAATTTAATTTTTTCTTTTTTTAATCTTATAGTATGTGAAGCATAGAATGTACTTTATGCTTGGATTCAAAAAAATGTGATACCGCTTTGAGTTATATGTTTTCAATTAGCCTATTTCCATCAAGACTTTTAGCTCATACCTCGCATTAGAAAATAAATAATAATTATTTATTAAATCTCAAATTAAATCATAATTCATGGGTGAGTTGAGAATCTCCTCTAAAACTCCTTTTCGTTTATCAATTTTGGGTAAAAGCCAATGTCGTATTGAATTCTACAAATACGCCATAATATTGCCACTTTTTGGCCCATCATGATCCTGCACATACCCTTTTCCATGATGATCTTGCACATACCCTTCTTCATTTTTCCAACAATCTCCCCCTTTCTCATTGATGGCAACATGTGCCAAATTTTCAAAACAAAACTTGCAAAAACTTCAACACTCTTATTCACAATACTCTACCCCTACCACTAGTATTTCACCATTCTTCACTCCCCCTTTGACATCAAGGACAAAGGGCGTCCCAAAATTGAAATATGAAAACAAAGAAACATTCATTAATCAAAGGATGGGGAGCCTTGAAGCTCCTTAAGAATACCTTCCCATGCAGATTTACCATTCTCCCAGCTATCCTTTGCAACAATCAACATTTTGTCTAGGAATTCCAACTCTACCAAAGTTTCTTCTACACTATCAGAAGTATCAAGGGTTAGACTTATCTTCTCAAGTTTTTCTGCATCTGCCAAAGCCTTGCCAACTAGATTGTATTCCACTCTTATGATGTCACTTAATTGATCAGATTTTTTGATAATCTCTTCTTTTTTCCTTTGTAAAACAAAGAATTTATCTTTATGTGAAGAAATGGTGTTCCAGGTCAATTTTTCTTTGTCTTTGGATAAATTGTAAGTACCAGAGACAATAGTTAACTGAGACTTAATGAAGCCCATAACATCCTTAATGTTCTAGGTTGCATTTGGACACTTCAAGCAATAAGCAAGGGCATCATTTTCTTCCTACTCACAGATCTTCACAGCTTTCAGGTTCTTTTCAACATTTGAGTGTGCTAAAGCACACTTTTCATGTAATGCCAATAGCCTTTCCTTAGCCAGTTTCTCCTCAACCTCTTGTTTTGTCTTTTCACCAAGCCCAAAGGTATACTCCTTGAAAGACTCCAATAACAATCTCAAATTTTCAATAGGAGTGTGAGATGTATCTAGAGATACACCAAGTG
>VDFB02157739.1:0-19466 GCA_007258455.2 Sequoia sempervirens | reverse complement strand
TGATAAACTCTTGGCTAAAATTTTCCCTAGGTCCTTGAAAGATACTACCTTAGATTGGTTTTCTTCATTACTAAACAACTCAATTCATTCATTCAATGAAATTGTTGAGGAATTTATAAACCATTTCCAAATGCATATGACTCCTTAGGTGACCTTGGCCAATTTGATGAGATGTAAGTAAAAAGAAGAAGAAAAGATTACTAACTTTATTTCATGCTATCAATCGTTTCATTCCCAAATCGATGTCAAGGTTACTGACCCTCACCTTCAAAATATGTTCATAGAGAATTTGAAACGTAAGATAAAATATGATCTTACCATGATGGAATTCCCATCCTTCATGCACTTATGGACTACCCTCTGTGATTATCAAAACTTGGTTAGTAGTCATGATACAAAATCCACCTCATTAAACTGAGAAGTCTAAGTCCACAAACCAAAATAATTGCAAGCCTTTTAAGAAGTAGAATAAAGGTTTCCTCCAACTAAATCCCCCTCAACAAAAAACTCAACATGTTAATACCTAAGTAGCTTCCATAAAAGAAATGATACCCTTTAATTATGGGGACCCAAAAAGACAATTCACTCCCCTACCTTATACACTTCATAACATAATGCCACAACTTTTAGAACAAAAAATGATCACCTTGCCTCCTATTAAAGCACATGATCCTAATAAGCCTCTATCTATGAACTTTAGATCAAATGCTTATTTCCATTATCACTGAAAAAAATGGACATGATAGATAACATTATAAGTGTCTTAAACATCTTGTGCAAGACCTCATTGATTCTAGTCAGCTTTCTGTTAGAGGTGTTAATGATAAAGGAAATAAGTTCATT
The DNA here is from genome assembly GCA_007258455.2 of Sequoia sempervirens. Classification (NCBI taxonomy): domain Eukaryota; kingdom Viridiplantae; phylum Streptophyta; class Pinopsida; order Cupressales; family Cupressaceae; genus Sequoia; species Sequoia sempervirens. Next base: position 18,623 of record VDFB02157739.1, on the reverse strand, counting down.
TCCCCTCCTAACCAAAACTTACAAATCTTTACCAATCACATGCCAAAACATAATATTTCATTTGTTAAAGCTAGTGAAACTACAAAGACTAATGTGATGAATGTTGACATAGATGATGAAAACATGGATACAATTCACCAAAGTCCTAAGGATACTTATCAACAAGAACAAAAATCCTATCAATGGTTTGGTTTCATTGGTTGAAACTAAATATCATAAGGAAAAAAATAAAAATCCTCTCAAGAAATTTCTTCCTCTAAATATTTACTTAAAAATGCACCCAATGGTTTTACATAGCTAGATGAATCTAAGGATAAGCCCAATAATGGGATGTTAATAGATATTGTTTGTGGAGAGAATGTGATTACCGAGGAATTCTTACTTCTGCATTGGCTCTATCAAGAAATATAAGGACAAACCAAAGGCATGGTGTAAGATGCATAATGGTTTTCTTTCCTCACGAAGGGGACCAATCACCCTTCCTTTACACAAATAGGACCAAAAATGCTAAATGTCTCATTCTTCATCATATCGACATTAGATCAATTTTGTGTGTAGCTAGGCTATCCATGGATTCACTCAATGAATGCAATCTTATTATTTGTACATAAACACTTAAATTTTCCCTTTGACAATGGAATTTTCACTATGCATCATAGTGGATTTAACCCTTTGTCTTCCCATGAAACATTTTCCTTAGACTTCTTTTGGCCTAAGCCTATGGAACCTATTAAACCTTGTGAAGACTTATTTTTAAAATCTTACCAAAATTTGAAGGAAAAATGCATAGAAAAATTATCCCTTCAAAACATGCCTCCAACTAGGCCTTCCATCCTTGATGAAACCGTGATTGAACCAAAAGACACTCCAAACAACCAAGATCAAAGTAAGATAGAACCTTTTTCTATTTCCTACCAAAGAACAAGAGATAACAAAAACAATCTATTCATGCCTCCTAGAATAAAACAAGTTTAAAATGTTAAATAGAAAGTGGTTGAACAACCTTTCTATGGTCTTTCCCTTCCTCCCCTTTAGAAGAAAAAAAAAAAAAGGTCCCAGGAGCTGATCTTGCTCCAAACACAAACACAAATTGAAAACTAAACTAAAATAAATAGAGGTGATAGGATAACATAAGTATATACATTATGCTCCTGCTGAAAATTAAATGAATAAATAACAAGAAAATCAAGACCAAACTTGATCAAGCAATGCATGATAAGTTCCATCACTTCTTCACAAAACAAAAAAGATGTTTATACTAAAAATAGGAGCCAACCCTTCTTTGACATTAATATTCAACCTCCTTTTGTGATTAACTTGGATGAGGATGATGAGATTAAAAAAATGATAAAAAAGTGTATAATTAATTGAACACATTGTTTTCATCTTCTACGATATTAAATGATGATTCCTCTAAGAAGAGTGTTGAACTTGGTGATGGCCCTAGTTCGCTACTTGATATTATCCCTCTAGCTAGTTGTCCACATTCTCTATATGATGAACATGATTGGGATGTAGATGACTTGCTAATAGGTTGACCTCACATGTTCCTTACTAGTATCTTGTATTATTTTATTTTGTGTGTTTTATTTACATGACTGTATTACGTGCATAATGTTCCTCTGTGATGTTCTATTTGATTTATCTCTCTCACTTTGTGGCATTCCTCTATTTGTACCTTCATTCCTCTCTATGTTATAAATATTTTTATATTTTCCTTTATCTTTTTCTTTGTCGTGTGTTTTCCTTTTGGGGATGACAGAAGGTGTCAAGACATTCATGTCTCTTCCATGTTGACCCAAAGTATTTTCCTTTATTTTTCTTTGTCTTGTGTTTTCCTTTTGGGGATAACACAAAGCATTGAGACATTCATGTCTCTTCCATGTTGACCTGAAAGGTTTTTCTTTTTTTTCACTTTCTTCATGTCATTCTTCTATTTCTATGAGTATTTGGGGAATGGTGACAATTTTGAACTCTCTAAAAACATTGTAGCAAGAAAATATTGACCCCAAATCCATAGATCCCTTATATGTATTTGGAGTTTCATTTTGGGGGAAACCCCTTGTTCTTTTCATGACGTAGCTTCATTTGGAAACATATGACTTGGCATAGGGCTTTCCAAGTAAGCTCTCATGTCCTCTTTATTGTTAGCATTTATCATTTGCTACTTTAAAATAATTTATCACACCATGGTGTTTAGAAATTTATTTAAAGTGGGGGCATACATTTCCATTATTCTTTTACATTTTCATTTCATGTTTCATGGTGTAGTCTTCTTGCTTCATGTGATGCATATTTTGCTTTGTGGATGGCATTGAATGTGATGTCCTTTAAGTGTGTGATCTCTCTAAGCATATTACATTCCTCTTAGTGGCTTGATGTGACATACTGCATCCATGAAGGTGCAAATCTTCTATTCCTCAATTGGTCCTCTCTTGGAGACATTAGGCACAATGTTCCCTAAGACCTTACATCAAGTAAGCAAGACTCCTTTGAATAATCTTTACATTATTTTTTTGCATATACAAATTTGGTTATATGGCCACCTTGCATAACACATCTTGCATGCCTGTGGAGACATCTATTTTTTTCATGAGTTTTGAGGGAACTTCATAAATTTTGATCCTTGTGTTCCATTTCTTTGTATCCTGCCTTGTGTTTCTGGTCATCTATGGTGTTTGGGAAAAGCCTAAGGTTGGGGCTTTACCTTTTTCTTCATCTAAAACCATAGTGTTCATCTTATGCCTTGGGTGGGATCTCTTTGGCCGTTACTTTTTGGGATGGTTTTAAAACATCTTAAGCCCCATCAATTCATCTAGGCCGTGCCCTTTTTTGTTTTCTCCTTTATTTCCTTCGCTTTTGGTTTTATTTTTCCTAAGTCTTGGTTATCACTTGTTATGCTTGTTAAAAACAACTTATGTCATTGTTTGTCATCGCCTAGTGATGTCCCCCTTACCCTTTAATAAATTTTTTTTATTTTGCGTAGGACAGCTTAGCATGACCGTGAGATCAATTATCATTTGATAAATTGTAATGCCCCCTCGCGAACCCCAAAATAATACTCAAAAAATTTAGGTACAATTTTTTAACTATTAAAGTGTATTGAACACCTAAGTTCTTTTTGGGGTACATGAGGTATCATTATGAATTATCCCATTCATTCACAATATCGAAAGTTGTGAAATAACCAAATAAAACCATACATGCATATGACAATAAATGAATCATAAATATATAAAGTATATATATTTTGACAGATACAACACAACTTAACAATGTTTACATATGGTAGTATAGGAATGAATCACATGATGTGATAGTACAATACATCCATTTGAAAATACATCTCAATAGTCACATTTACAAATTACATCATAATATTCCCAACATACGTGGGAGAGATACAACAATAAATGAGATCCATTAGAAGTACAAAAAACAAATCTAGAGCATTTGAATCCTAGATCATCAACATCTGCCAAAACCCTGCAATGAAAGATACAACTACATCCAAGGGGAACCCAACAGATGCGTAGCATGTTCCACCCAACCACCCCCGTGCTAGGAGTAGAAAAGGAAGGATCCCTGACTAAGCACATCTAATAGTAACACCAGACTAACTCCAGACAAGATAAAATAATATCAAAATACCACATAGGGAACTAAGCAATGATAAAACACCAAAAGAAAAAGCAATAGACCACCATGAAACATATCAATAAATCACTTCCAAATATTACAACAATAATTCACGAAACACATCATCAATAAATCTCAATTCATAATATCAAATAGACCACCTCTAATGGATTTTAATCAAAACATCTCAAATGGAATGCTAGAGAAGAGTGTCATCGCATGGCTTCACATGGATTATCCAGACAACCTATCACAAGGTGCCACCTCCATCTATACATGGATTATCTAGGCAACCTAGTTTAAGGTGCTACCTCCATCTATGGTTCTCCTGACAACCTGTCTCAAGGTGCCTCTCCATAGGGTTACTCATGTAGAATTGTTAGCCTCTCGTGAAGATGAGGCAATGATCATAGCAACAACGACCTTCTTGGCCCACCTTTAGTCTATGATAGCACTAACGGGCAGATGACACAACCATAGTTATCTTGATTATTGTTCAACTACCCAAATCCTAATTAATTACTTAGGATATCATTGATTACTCTAACTCTATGTGGGTTACCCTGACAACCCCTTTGTGCGCCGGCCCCCACTTAGAGCCACTCTCTCCAGACACTCAAACACAAATATCCAACACAAAAGGATGTACCAACCAAATCACTAAACCAACAAATAGAACATCCGCGAGGAAAAACCATCTTGCCAAACTCATATGAATAACATTCACAAAATGGTACAATCCAAGTGCAAACTAAAATCACAACCAAAGTCAAAACATAGGCCAAATATCAAATTGCAAGATTAAATATAAAATTAGTATACCCCACCTTTGGAAGTTCCTAATCAACAACTTAAAGTCCTACAACAGGACAAACTAACTCTAGGGTTTTCCCACAAGACATAAACACGAATAAAAGAAAACCACAATTAAATGAATAATCTCGATAGAAAGCAATTTACACAAAACAACGCCACACAACTCATTTCAAAACATAATAAAATTTTCCAACATTATAAATCAATTACTAGAGAAAATTCAATTCAATTCAAAGCACATAATTTATTTCTAATTCGCACAATTACACTATAACATTGCATCTTTTAAATTTAACTAATCAATTTAATTATAATCACATAGCTTATTCTCAATTTTCTTAATTAAACTATAATATTATAACTTGTAAAAATTATCTCATTAATTCAAAATCTCAGCATATTAAATCATATATATATATATATATATGCTTTTTGTGTGTATATATATATTATCATATATATATATATATGCCAATATATATATATATATATATACAATATATATATATATATTAATTCATATAATATAATATATATATTGTATATATATTAATATATGAATTTATATATATATATATATATATCCTGAAATATAAAATTTCGCATAAAGTTTTTGAGGGAAATCATAAATAAAACAAAATAATATAAATTTTAAATTGTCGTAGCCACATCCTCCACACAAGCAAAGGTACTACATACCTCCCCTTGTGGGGAGGCCAAGAGTCCCCACAGACTGTGTCTACCGGGGCCTTTGGCTATTGTGGTAGTCAGGACTCCATTGATCACACCAACATTGTGGCCATGTGGGGATATATGGCTTCAGCCAACCTCCCATCCCCATTTACTTTTTAATTTTTGTTTATTTTCTTTAATTTTTAATATATATTTCATTTAGGAATGAAATTAAACAAAACTCTCAAAATAAACACATTTAAAATGTATAATTTATGTTATACATAACATTCAAAATTTGATATATATATATATATATATATTTATATATATATTTTAAAGAACATAATGTATATATATATATATATATATATATATATATATATATATATATATATATATATGTTCATCAAGAGATTCAAAATAAATCATATACATAAATTGTTTTCTTAACAGACCTAATATAAATCTAGACATATAAATTCAACCAATAAATAAAAAGGATTTTTTTTTTTTCAAAACAATTATTTCCACCACTAAGTTTTATTGAAGAAATTTTGAAAGTTTCACTATAATTTCCTAAAGAAGATTCAAAGGTTTATTAAAAACAAATTCTCAATCATAGAAAACTTTTTCAAAACATAGAGATATTTATTTTCAAAACATGGTAGACAAGATTTCATTTACAGAAACAAAAGAAGAAAACAATAAGTTTAAGGAAACCTAGAGTCCTTCGTTTGATGTAGAATCCCCTCTTTAGCTTCTCAATTTCTTTCCCTCAGCTCTCTTCTGAATCAATCCTCTTCCAAAGAATTATTTTACCCAGAAGCCCAAAAATATTATTTTTCCTTTTCTTTTACAGACAAAAACCAGAAAAAACCATTGTGTGTCCAAAAAACTCTCTCATAATAAAAATAAATAGTAATCAATAAAGCTCTTCATCTTTTTCCTTAAAAATCCTCCTCAATCATTTATTCTTTCCTGCTTTTAAAAGCACACACTTATCTCACAATTATAATTAAAAATTAATTATTTCCTCAAGATATTATCCACACAAGATTTTCTAATTTTAATATCAAGGAAAAGATAATATATAATTATCGTCATCATTATTCATTTAATTTAATTTCTTACACTTTTAATTAATTAAATAACTTTTTTTTTTAAATTTACAATATATTTAAAACTCAACATTTACCAACTTACAATTAATCAAGTAACAAAACAATGCTAATTAATCTTATGAAATAAAGATTAATTAAATAACCACTAACCATAAATAAAATAAATAATAAAAAATCAAACAATACAAAGACAAGGACGGAATCTAAATCATGATACAACAAAACTCACTACGAGATGACGGACTTGGGACGGGAACACTTCCTTATCAACTCCCTTTTTCAACATTGTACCTATTGGGTTAAATTGATGCTTGCCATGTCCTGCCAAAGTAGGTGGAATCGAGGATCTCTACCTATAATTCCTGCATACAAACAAGATCATGTACATGTATATATAATATCAAAACATCACATTGTGAGAAGGAATTGCAGCATGGTAGGGCACTCACAAACGAGTGGTGCTACACTGTCCTCTCACAAAAGCTATTCTAACAATTACAACATTAAATATAAAGTAACAATTCTAACTAGCTGATCAAATCATAGACTAATTACTAAACCACAATATCACAATGCATTACTGAAATCAAATTAACATCACTCAACCAAATGTAATCATAATGTCATATCAAATGAAGTAGCACAATTATCAATCAATCTAAACTATCCAATCCACCAATCTAACAATAAATAATAACTATTGTAGTCTCAATGTATCAAGAAAAAGCAAAGAAGTATCAAGTCCAACCAACATGAGGGGTATTACAAGCTATTCCCCGCCATCCCACAATTACCCAACCACACTATTTTGGTTGATCATGATATCGTGGGCGAACACCATGTGTCTCATCTAGTGAAGCCGAAGGAATGATAAAATACTTTGATGCATCTATTTTGTTTTAATACATTATGCAGCAAGTTACTAAATTTTTTATGAGATGCATGTGTTTGAAATCAATGAAGATGCTATAATCTTAGTAGGAAAGGTGCTCAATGGTTAAGGATAAAGCTAGTGACTATGTTAGATGAACTAGATTGTTGATGATTAAAGATCAATGGTTGCCTACCATCGTGTGATCATGAGTTGGGAAGTCTTTATCGATTGTGATATCATGAGCAAGTGCCATGTGGATTTTGTTAGTAGCATATAGTATGGTGGACCCTTGTTGCCATGATGGAAATTGTGTCAGCTTGATTTGAAGGTAGTTGTTTGATGATCTGACCAAGGTGAAGGATCAATGGATAATATTTGAATCTACATCAAATGCTATTGGAGTTGTTCATGCAACACACGAGTGAGCTTTAATGGTTGGGTAAATGTATATTTAACTAAGGAATAAAAAGGGGTGGGCTATTAACGGTTAACAGGTCAGTTATGGCAATTACAATAGATTCAAGTTTTGTTTTTGGTGACAGTCTTGGCATGGAATTCATAAATTTTTTGTTGCTACATCAATCATTTTTAGCGGGAATGATGAACAGGAGGATTCTCCCTAAAATTGTTGTTGTAATAGATTTTTGGAATGTCACTAAGTGGTCTAATTGGTTGGTGACACATGTGCTTTCTGGCCGGATGCTTATTTTCTCCTTCATTTCTATAAGAAGGATTTCAAGGCCAAAAATATGGCTTAGCAAGTGAAATATTTTTTGGTCGATTCTAGGTAGAGTTGCAAAGAAAATTTGTAAAGTTGGGGGTCATCCCACAATAATGGGTTACACTTTTTGGCCAAACTTGACATTGAAATCAACATTTTCAGAGAAAACTTCACTTTCTGACACTTATAGTAGGTAAACTATTAGGAATTTGAAAATGATGTAAACTAGTGATTTGTGAGATTTTTTCTGTAGATTTTAAATATATATATTTTTAAAAAATTGGAATTAAATTGTTTTTTTTTTGCGTCTCCTTTGATAACTAGTTTTTAATAGTAAACAACATTTTTTAAAAGTGATGTGTACTTCGACACGCATAACTTTTTTTCTACAAAGGGTAAAATTTTGATTCTTTTTAATTTAGGTTGCTAACACTGGTATCTATTGGTTTCATTTTGTTTCATAACGTTTTGTTAATTTTTTTTTTTAATTAAGTTTTGAAGTCAAAACATTTACAATTTAGACATAGGTGCACTTCGGCACGCATAACTTTTTTGTATGTATTGAAATTCAATTTTTTTTTTTTTGTTAGAACGAGGACATCCTACCTAGAGGATATATATTTTTCAATTTTTTTTCCTCAAATTTACTATTTTTCCACAATGATTTTTCATGAACTTGAGGTTCGGTGAAAAACCTATGTACAGTAAAACTAAAAAATAAAATATAAAATAAAAACAAAATATATTAAATTTATAGTTGTTGGAAAGCACATTTCGATCACTACAATCATCCAACTTGGTTTATCAATTTGACTCCATTTGCACCTCCTTCTGAAGCTTCGATAGTCAAAAAAATGCATAAATTTTGAAATGGTGGAGGGGAAGGTGAAAAAAGGGGGTTCATTAGAACCCCCCTTATATGGTGCAAAAGAGGGTTCATTAGAAGGGAGGGTGGTTCATTAGAAGGGGGGAGGGTTCATTAGAAGGGGGGGTTCATTAGAAGGGGGTGGTTCATTCGAACCCCCTTCATTAGAAGGGGTAAACCATTTTAAATTTTTTTATGAGAATTTCTAATTTTTCTTCATTCGAAAAATTGTAACCCACTATTGTGGGTTTACCCTTGGATTGTTTTTAGAGAAAATGCAATTTAGGTTTTGAGTCATTCTATAGTAGGTTTTGAATTCATGGGGATCTAATGATGTATGATAGTACTGGAATTTGAATTGAAATGATTAATTCAAACCCATGTCTCTCCATTGTACATGCATATCCAAATTTTGAATAAGATGACCAAGGGTTATCTCATTCTTCTCACTGTTGTGGTGTGTATGATTGTTGTTTTAGCTTTAGTTCAAGGAATTAATTAAAATGCTTGAATGAGGATTGTAGGTTGATATGTTTTGTACGAGGACTTGATAATTAGTATTGGGGTAGAATACATGTTGATGAGATTGTAAAGCAATGTTATCAAGGATCTTATATGTTATGTGTTAAATTTGTCATAAACCCTTAGATGTTCATGAATTTGACTCCCCCAATGGATATATGGCACTAATCTGAGTTGTACTAATTTCTATGGTTTAGTATTTTTTTGTCTTTACCTAGAGCTTGCTACAAATTGCAAATTAATGACTATCTTATACTAAGAAATGTGTTGTAGTTATCTCATTCTCCAAATAGTTGATATTATTGATTAACAACCAATTCTATTCGGTATTATCCTATTATGTTGAGATATTAAATGGGATTATTTGTTGTTGTTAATGTCATTTATGATAATGGTGTAGAGGTTGTAAACACATTAAGGGATCACCCTCCCAGGTCTTGCATAGCCCAAAGTGTATGAGGTCTTTAAAATCCTTATCAGTTGGTCTAGGTCCTTCGAGCTGCCCTTGATTGGAATTGGCAATTTCATAGGTAGATTAGAAGACTAACCTGGTTATAGTAAAAACAACCAACAAAATGGCGACTCTACTGTTGAGATAATTGCAATATTTCTAGTCAATGTGTTAGTTATCTATTTTGCATAGGGTTTTCATGATATTTTTGTGATTTGAAGGTCAAGCTTGTGGTTCTACATTTGGTCTATCCATTTCTTCTATTTTCAAAACATTTTTTCATTTAGTGAAGAACAGTTGTACGCTGTCAGTATAAAGTTCCAAAGGTCTTTTGAATTCCACCAAGTATCTCTAGATATTTTTATTCCCAAGATAATTGGGTGGTGACTCTAAAGTCTCTGCACCAGTGTGCATTTTATTTTGAAAATTTAATATAAGTTGAAGGATCTTTTGGAGAAGTACATAGACTAAAGAACACCGGGTCATTTATGAAGAATCATTTGAAATAGAAACTGGAGGGTGAACTTGCTAAAGTGAAGAAGAAGGACTAGATAAAGAAAAGACCAGAATATAGCAATGTTGCTCCTGCGTCACAGAACCCTGTACACCAAGGTACAAGTAAGCCTTTACACCTTATCCCTAAAACTCTTGAAGAGGTGTCTAGAGATTCAAAATCAGATAGTTGTGGATTTTTTGATGAATTATTTAATACAATAGTTCAAGAGGATGTAACATGTCAAAATAAAGGGCCTATTAGTGTCTAATATACTACAAAGAGAAGAGGTAGGAGTAGAAGTTGAAGCCATCACAGAGAATGCACTCGTGATGTGCCTCCTCTTGCTGAAGATGATGGAACTTCTTTATTGTCTAAACATGTACTTGAAAAGGTTAATCTAATAGATCTAAGTGATACATTGAGTTCTGATATGACTTTTCTAGTGCAGGAGCACCTGCCAAAGTGCCAAAGTGTAAGCTTATTTTGAAGATTTTGTTTTAAAATCCTTCTTTTTGTTTTTGGTAGGGTCTTGTGAATCATATTATTGGTGGTTGGGGACCTTTTTGGTTCTTAGGTTAGATGTTGAATAAGTTTGGAGTCCTTTTGTGGTTGTTTCCTAAGCTATAGACAAAAGTTGCAAAGCACACTGTGTTTTACAACAACTTGTTTTTGGCCGTTCTTAGGCTCGAAAAGGAAACCTAACCATTTCCAAGCATTGAAAAAGAGAGCTTTCAAATTTTGGAGGGGGTTGGAAGATTTGAACATTGGCAGTTTTCATGTGAATAGGAAAGAAACAGTGATTGTTCTTGTGAAAGTTATGTTTTCTATTCTTGCCCCTGTGATAGCAGCAAAGAATGAATTGAGGAAAGCTTTTGTTGAATTGAATAGCATGTAGTGAAGCTTTTTGAAGCATTTAATTTGGTTCAGTAGTTAGTAATTCCATCACTTTCTGTTGTTTTGTAAATATTGTGTTTTTCCCTACTTTGTTGTTTTGACTTGTAAATCTCAGAAAAATGGAGTTTTAGCTTGTTTTTTGTCTGTACCAAGAAGTATGGGTGTAGTGGAAACAAGGCTAAACTCCATCCTTGTATATATTGTAAATATAGGGGTTAGAAATAGTTCAAGAAGCATGCTAGAAAGTTGTTCCTAGGCGAGCAGACTATGCTTGGTTAGGAAAGACAGTGCAAAATTGCTTCCAATGTTGCAGGGGTGTCTAACCACTGGAAACCAAGGGTGTTTAAAGATTACATGGGACCTTACAAAGGTTTGAAAAGAGGCAGGAGTCATCACCAATTCATCTGGTGGCTAAAGGAAGAAAGCAGTCCTCTATGTGTCCAAGAAAAGGCTTAAAAAGCCCTAAATTTCTCAATATAAGGATTAACCCTGTGTATGGCCTGAGAAGGTCTGAAACCATAAAAATATTGAAGTGCTCCAAAATTGAGCTAGGGTTCTTTCTTTGATTTTATGGTGCTCACCGAGCAGGAAGGAGTAATAACCTAAAACCCTAGGCTAAGAGACCTAATAGGGCTCATGGGCTACTAGCCCTCCTAAAACCCTAACCTAGGGTATGGTGGCAGTGATAGAAGAAAGAAGATCTGTGCTTGGACAAGAACCTTTCCTAGACTATTTTGAAGTCATGGAAGCCTATGGACACCCCTGCAAGCAAGTTAGGAGGCATTAGAGGTTGTCTAGTCTTTAAAAGGATTAAAGGCTAGGAAGAGTGAGAGAGGAAAAGTACCAAGTTTTGTTTGGTAGCAGCAAACTAGAATTGATAGTAGGGTTGGAAAATGAACCAGGGGTGCCTAAATAGCAGAGGACCTACAAGTTGAGTGGTGGAGGAAGTGACACAAAGGGGTTACCAAAAGTGAGACCCGGAGCATTGAGATTGTGATTGTCTCAATCCAACCCTACCCTATCATATTGGTATCAGAGCCGTGAAAGATTTGGGAAAGAAGTTCTGCATGTCAGAAATTGAGTCAAGTGATACTTCCACCATGGTGACCAATGCAAAATTGGCAAAGATGGTTGAAGAGCAAGAAGAAGATAACAAGTAGTTGAGGGAAAGAATAGCTAAACTTGAGGTAGCAGTGCAGAGTGCACAATTTGAGGGAAGAATTCTGAAAGAAGAAGAGGTTGTAGAGGAGGACAAGACCCCTGAACCTGACCCTATTTTGAAGGAAGAGCCTTTCTTGAAGGCATTGAAAGTCTTGAGTGGAAAAGAACTTGAAGGTATACCACTTTTCAGTGGAAAGATGGAAGCAGACCTAGTCATTGATTTGATAGAAGGCATGGAGAATCACTTTGAGTGTGATGGAGTCACTAAAGCATAGAAGGTGAAGGTAGCAAAGTCAAGGTTGAGAGGATCAGCCTTGACATGGTGGAAATTTGTTCAGACTGAAAGGGAGAAAGAAGGAAAGTAGCCCATAGCAACTTGGAAAGGAATGGTTGCTAAGGTGAAGGAAGCCTATATGCCAGATGATTATGAGATCCAACTTCACAAGAAGAGGAAAAGTCTAAGGTAGAAAGATCAAGATGTTAACACCTATACTAAAGAGTTTCAAAAGATTTGCTTGAGATCAAATGTGTCAGAGGATGAGAGCCTAAAAGTGGCTAGGTATCTTAATGGCTTAAAATGGAATATCCAAGAAGAGATGGCTCTTTTGAGTCCTAAAATAGTCCACCAATGTTATTAGCTAGCTATGAAGATTGAGGAAAGGAACAAAAGAAAGCATGATTTGTCATCTAAGGGCAGAGGCATAGGCAAAGATCAAAGAGGACAGTGTGGTGGTTACCAAGAAAGAGGTAATGATCAAAGGAACCAAGGAGAATCTAAGCTTACTGAGCATGGAGGTGAAACATCTTCAAGAGGAGGATTTAATAGAGGAAGAGGAGTAGGAAGAAGTAACTCTTACTTTGCCACCATGAAGTGTTACCATTGCAACAAACTAGGTCACCCTGCTTATAGATGCCTGGAGAAAGCTTCTTCTTCTAGCAATGAGAAAAGAGTGGCTTATGCACAAGAGGACATCATGAGTCCTAAGGCATATGAGATCAGGGATTTGATTAGACAATCGGTCAAAGAAGAACCCAAGCAAAGGAGAGATTTGTTTAGAGCAAGGTGCAAGATATTTGGAAAGGTATGCAAGGTCATCATAGATTCTGGTTCTACAGATAATATCATCTCTAAGGAGGTAGTAAAGAAGTTGAAATTGGAAACCAAACCCCACACTAACCCTTACAAAGTCACAGAATTGAACAAAGGGAAAAGTGTTCTAGTGAATGAGCAGGTAACAGTGGAATTTTCATTTGGAGGATATAAAGACAAGTTGGTTTGTGATGTACTACCCATGGATGCATGCCATCTTTTGCTTGGAAGACCATGGCAATATGACAGAGGTGCTATATATCATGGGAAGGGGAACACCATTGAATTCAAGAAGGATGGAAGAACTTTCAAGTTGCAGTCATTATTAGAAGAAGATGAGGGACAGTCAAAGGTACCTAACATCATGTTGAGAAGTGGTAAGGGGTTCCTTAAGGACCTACACCAAGGGAATGAAGGATATGTGATCCTAATGCAGTCAAAAGATGAAGAAAAGGCTGAGGAGACAGTCATACCTGAAATAGTTCAAAGGCTGCTAGAAAAGTACAAGGAAATTGTCAGTGATGGTACACCTGCAACCCTACCTCCAAGGAGAGATATAAGCCATCAAATTGATTTCATACCTGGAGCTTCCTTACCTAACAAAGCAGCATACAAACTCACACTAGATCAGAATCTTGAAGTGGCTAGACAAGTGAAGGAGTTGTTGGATCAAGGCTTGATTCAAAAGAGTATTAGTCCATGTGCAGTCCCAATGGTTTTGGCAACAAAAAAAGGTGGTAAGTGGAGATTATGTACTGATTCTAGAGCAATTAATAGAATCACCATTAGGTATAGATTTCCTCTTCCTAGAATTGAAGACCTGATGGATTGTCTTGGAGGTGCACAATACTTCATAGTGTGATCTGATATATGAGTGGAAATTGCCTTGTCATTTGACTCTCCGATTTATAACGTTCATGAGACTAATAGAATGAGGTGCCAAGGATTCCCATAGGGATCTTCTTAGTAGTCCCTATTGACATACGATTTTAATTAAAACTGTGAGAAAAGAACATTTGAAGCATGTGGAGATGGTACCCAGAAGGCTGCAAGAAGAGCAGTTGGCAATTAGCTTGAGGGTGTAGGTTCTTTAAACATGAAGGCATGTGCTAAGGCTTTGCTTGGCCTTAAGAACCGAAGATGGATCCAAGTAAGGTGGAAGCCATCCTAAGCTGGCCTACACCAACCACAGCCACAGAGGTAAGAAGTTTCCATGGTTTGGCTCAGTTTTATAGGAAGTTCATAAGGAATTTTAGTGGCATCTGTGCACCAGTGCTAGATACAATCAAGGGTGGTCAAAAAACAAAGTTTAAGTGGACTTTAGAAGCTGATAAAGGGTTTGAAAAGCTGAAACAAGAGGTAGCAACCCAACCTATACTTTTGTTGCCTAGTTTTGACAAGTTATTCACAGCTGAGTGTGATGCAAGTGGAGTAGCAGTAGGAGGAGTACTTAGTCAAGAAGGTAGGCATGTAGCCTTCTTTAGTGAAAATATCAATGAAGCCAAGAAAAAATACTCCACCTATGATGCAATTATATGCTAGTGCAGGTCCCGCCAGGAAGTGGAGGCATTTTTTTGTTGCCCAAAGTTTGTGGTTTTGCGATAACTAAGGAACTCAGTTCCATTGGCACAGAGAAGGCTGATGTGAGGCATTTGAAGTAGTTGGAGACATACAAAACTTTAAACTTTTACCATCAAGCAGAAGGGCAAATGAACAAAGTGGTAGATGCATTAAGTAGGAGGATGCTGACAGTCCAAGAGATACAGCTAAAAAGCATTGGATTGGAGAGTTTCAAAGACCTCTATGGTGAGGATGAAGACTTCTCAGAAGCCTACAAGAATTATAGTCTGATTGCGAGAATAAATTTTTCATAGTCAAATATATTTGAGCATAAACTTCTAAAATGGACTGTGACTATTTTAAGGGTATCTGTTGTGTGTGTGTGTTCCCAAAGAGGGTCAATGAGGAAAGCTTGGTTCCAAGAAAAAAAAATAATATGCCAGTCTTATTTTGGCATCAACAAAACATTGGAATTAGTGCAAAGGTTTTACTATTGGCCCAAGTTGCCAAGGGATGTTAGAAAATATGTGGAGCAGTGTTTAGTTTGCATGAAAGCAAAAGGGGAAGCTAGCAATGTTGGTTTGTATCAACCCCTACCCATTCCTAACAAACCATGGGAGTGTGTGAGCATGGATTTTGTGGTAGGTCTTCCTAAGACCAAGACTAAGTTTTAATAATGTAGTTTTGGAAGATTTACTTGAGATGAGTCACTTTATCCGCACAAAAGAAACACACACATGATGCAAGTTACATGGCCCCACATCTCTTCTTCGAGTTAGCAAAGTGCAGTTACCATTAGGCATGTCTGTAGAGACCTTGAGGGATGCTTAAAGTGCATGAGCCATTTTTTTGGAGGAAGACTTTATAGATTGAATTGGGAACAAATATGTCATTTGGATTGGCTTACCATCCTCAGACCAATCGCCAAACAGAGGTGGTTAACAAAGTGCTAGGTAATCTTTTGAGGTGCTTGACTAAAGAATATGGATAGACATGGGATGTGGTAGTTCCCTAAAGCTAGGTAGCCCTTACTGGCTAGCCCGGTGTAAAAATGAGAATTTACAGGGAAAAGTCCATTTGAAGTGGTGTATGGGATGCACCCAAGAGGAATTTGTGAACTTAGAGACCTTGGATCTTAGGAGAATAGGAGTGGACATGCAGAAGACTTCACTTAGACAATGAAAGAGATTCATGAGCAGGTTAAGAAGACAATCACAACAACACAAAAATTGAAAGATAAAGTTGATGTGTCAAGGAGAGATGTGCAATTTGCAGTAGGTGACTATGTTATGGTCCATCTTAACAAATCAAGGTTGCACAAGGGAATATCAACCAAAATGCAGATGAAATGATTGGGACCATGCAAGGTGTTAGCAAAGTATGGGAAGAATGCATACAAACCTGTAGAACTACCATCAGATTTGGGCACATCTCCAGTATTTAATGTTGTTAATTTGATTAGGTATAAGGGGACAGTCAGTGATGAAGTTTAGAACAGTCAGGAAATATTTAAGGATATCATTAATATACCCTTTCCTAATCAAGAGAAGCATAAGGCAAAGAAGATCTTGGAGTCCAGGGTGAAGAAGGCTATAAGACACAAGGTGTACATGGAGCACCTTGTCAAGTGGAGGAACAAACATGAATCTAAGGCTACTTGGGTTGAGGAAGCTGACTTTAAGAAGCTAGGCATTGATCTATCACTGATATCACCTCAAATTCCTTGATCTTTGTGCTAAGAGGGGGAGAATGGTGCAGGAGCACCTGCCAAAGTGCCAAAGTGCAAGCTTATTTTGAAGATTTTGTTTTAAAATCCTTTTTATTGTTTTTGGTAGGGTCTTGTGAATCATCTTACTGGTGGTTGGGGACCCTTTTGTTTCTTAGGTTAGACGTTGAATAAGTTTGGAGTCCTTTTGTGGTTGTTTCCTAAGCTATAGACAAAAGTTGCAAAACACACTATGTTTTACAACAACTTGTTTTGGCTATTCTTAGGCTCGAAAAGGAAACCTAACCATTTCCAAGCATTGTAAAAGAGAGATTTCAACTTTTGGAGAGGATTGGAAGATTTGAACACTGGCAGTTTTCATGTGAATAGGAAAGAAACAGTGATTTTTGTTGTGAAAGTTCTATTTTCTATTCTTGCCCGTGTGATAGCAGCAAAGAATGAATTGAGGAAATCTTTTGTTGAATTGAATAGCATGTAATGAAGCTTTTTGAAGCATTTAATCTAGTTCAGTAGTTAGTAATTCCATCACTTTTTGTTGTTTTGTAAATACTGTGTTTTTCCCTACTTTGTTGTTTTGACTTGTAAATCTTAGAAAAATGGAGTTTTAGCTTGTTTTCTGTCTGTACCAAGAAGTATGGGTGTAGTGGAAACAAGGCTAAACTCCATCCTTGTATATAATCATGTAAATATAGGGGTCATAAATAGTTCAGGAAGCATGCTAGAAAGTTGTTCCTAGGTGAGCAGACTATGCCCGGTTAGGAAAGACAGTGCAAAATTGCTTCCAACGTTGTAGGGGTGTCTAACCACTAGAAAAATAGGGTGTGTAAAGATTGCAGGGGACCTTACAAAGGTCTGAAAAGAGGCAGGAGTCATCACCAATTCATTTGGTGGCTGAAGGAAGAAAGCAGTCCTCTGTGTGTCCAAGAAAAGGCTTAAAAAGCCCTAAATTTCTCAAAATCAGGATTAACCCTATGTACGGCCTAAGAAGGTTTGAAACCACAAAAATATTTAAGTGCTCCAAAATTGAGCCAAGGTTATTTCTTTGAGTTTATGGTGCTCACTGAGCAAGAAGGAGTAATAACCTAAAACCCCGGGCTAAGAGACCTAATAGGGCTTGGGCCTACTAGCCCTCCTAAAACCCTAACCTAGGGTATGGTGGTAGCGATAGAAGAAACAAGATCTATGCTTGGACAAGAACCTTTCCTAGACCATTTTGATGTCATGGAAACCTATGCACACCCTTGCAAGCAAGTTAGGAGGCATTAGAGGTTGTCTAGTCTTTAAAAGGATTAAAGGCTAGGAAGAGTGAGAGAGGAAAAGTACCAAGTTTTGTTTGGTAGCAGCAAACTAGAATTGATAGTAGGGTTGTCAAATGAACCAGGGGTGCCTAAATAGCAGAGGACCTACAAGTTGAGTGGTGGAGGAAGTGACACCAAGGGGTTACCAAAGGTGAGACCCAGAGCATTGAGATTGTGATTGTCTCAATCCAACCCTACCCTATCATTTTCCTACCTTGATGATGTTTTGGAGACATTAATTCCTTAAGACAAGAGATCCAAAAGAAAACTGAGCTCAAAAGAAAAAGGGAAAAGGAAATAGAATTGAGGTAGGTTGTGATTGAAAGGGATAGTTTAGAAAGACAATTGGCAACAATGAAGCTCTTGAACCAAGAAAAACCTAGAAGCCAGATGTTGAGGGCCTTGTTCTACGTTAAATTGTTGATAAGAAGATAAATCCCATGTCTATGGAAAGTCCTGTAGGTCAAGTTGATGCCCAATCAAAATCTACAGACTCAAAACCCTCCAATCCTAATAAATCTCAACCAAGTAATCTGAACCCTCAGCCTTTTTTAGACAAGGGAAAACAAAAATTTGAGGGGATTAAAATAAGTAAAGGGTGACTTCCCACCCTCCTAAATGAGATCCCTAACCATGTGTAACATTTCAAGTTGAAACTACCTTAGAAAAGGATAGAAGGGAGAGTGAGGCTCTCACAAAAGAGTTGGAGAGGAT